>CAEGAF010130780.1:0-58570 GCA_903067075.1 Micropoecilia bifurca
AAGGTGGGTTTTTATTTACCCAAAAATATGAACAAAAGGTTAACATAACATTTAAATGGGCATGCCAATAAAAGAGGCCATCATAAATTACAGAACTCAAGACATAACTGACACAACATCAAAACTGACCTGCTGACATAAGACACAAGGGGATTTAAATATAAGTTTAGCTAAACTATGAAGACACAATAGGGGAAAACAAAATGGCTGCCACCTAACAACTAACACAAACAATGAAATAAACCCACAAACCCCCCTCCCCCCCCCAGCATGACGCAGGTGGTTCAGTCCAATAAGGCCATGAGATGTATATCAGGAACCTCAGCCCTTTGCCATGCCTTTGGTCCAGAGAGGGGAGCCCAAACACCCAGGTAACTCAAACAAAGAAAACAATATTAATACAACATAATAAAATTTCAACCCTGCATTGTTAATATGTGTGCACTCCATATAAACATTGTAAGGTGGAAGAAAGAAAATAAAAAATAATTAAACTACAAAACAAAATTAAGTGAAAGCCAACTTATGATAAGGAGTGGACCTTACCCTGTGTGGCTGGCCGTCACAACACTCTTAAGGACACTTGTTCCAAAAAATACATAAAGTATACTAAAATATACTATTAGTTGTAATTTAATACTATTTAATGTATACTAAGCACAAAATTAGTTGTTCCAAAATAGTACAGTTTAAGTACATCGATAAAAGTATAATTTAAATTTAGTAAACTAAAGTATACATTTTTTTCACCTGGTCATACATAGAGCACAAGGCAACATTAATGACAGGAACTGCCTTTCAAAATACGACCACCAGTGAAGCTCTGTAGAATTATAACATTAGAGTTCCAAAGTTTCTAAATATTGGACAGACAATACATTCCTTAAACTTTGATCCTGTTTTAATTGTTTTCATTTCAGTTTATTTATTTAGAGCCCATTCACAACACGTCATCTCAATGCACTTCACCAAAAAGTCATGTCGATCCAATTGTACATACATTCCAATCAGATGTACGATGTCGCTATGTTTACTACGTTGTTGATTGACCTGAAATGGATTGCATGCCATTAGACACCAATAAATCCAGTAGAAGCAATCTCACTCCTTCTCATTTTACCCAGCTTAAAGTCTGCTGATGAGGACAAGGTGTGACTGAACATGATAACAGGGATTTTATAAGCTGTTGTCAGACTATTAAAGATGCTTGATGTCAGCTGGGTCTCCCTCTCACAACTCAAAGCTCTGTTGTGTTTACTGTATGACAGTGACCTTGAGGTCTTCTGATGCAAGCTCTCTATAGCTCTCTATAGACACGCTTAGAAATAATGTGTTAGGGTCAAAGTATCATTTAACAAAGTCTGTGCCAAGGAGATCTATTTCATCTAGAAAGACAGCCACTACTCAACATGTGCTCAGTTTACCAGTTAGATGGTTTTTCTAGGAAAGTATCAACTAAATAAGACAACTCCAGCGAGTGTGACAGCAAAATACCCTGTTTTGTTCTTTTGTTTTGCAGCTAAAGTATCACAATGATACAAGTCATATTACAATCTAAATCCTCAACCGATTGATTTACATTTGTTTAATTCATTAGGGCAGAGTCTCTCGTTGAAGGCTGCAGTTAAAGAGAAGGCGACTGACTTGCAAGTGTTTTGAGAATAATTTGTACATTTCATGCTTTCACCCAGTCTGACCTTTTTTCAAAGTACTTTCCTCTTTAAAAGAAATACTTATAATTTCTCTGCCTTTATTTCTGAAGCAGCAGCAGCACTGCATCAAATATTAATACCGAAACGCCTTGATATGATGCTCATTTAATTACATTTTTGCTGCTGATGAAAAACACCATCTCTGTTTTCCCTGTTTAGTTTAGAGGGAACTAATCAAGATGGAAATTTCAGAAACAAAATTCTGTTTAGTCATAGTCATGATGAATATTCAACATTTTTTTTTCCTGTTGACGATAACTAGCGATGAATTGTGGGGTTGTGTTTCGTTCATACACTCCCACATTAAACAAAGGCTCTCAAAGGTGCTGTGATGATTATTTTCACATTTGTCTCTCACAAGCACAACGCAGTTCACCGTCTGAAGGAAATTAATCATCTATTATGGGATGTGTCATGTTTCTTATTGGGAACAATTAAGCAGAGTGGAACAAGCAAATGAGACTCTTTGTGCAATGGATCATTTATTTATATATTTAGTTATTATAGAACAAATTTCAGGAAACATATTTTTCATGATGATGTATTACTTTGTTTTTATTTTATTGGTGTTTTTAGAGAGGGTCCAAGGATTTTAGCTATGTAGAAATGTTTTTTCTGTTTTCTGCAACTGGACTTACTGTGGTGATACATTATTTTACAAATGTTTGTAGATGCTATCTGTTTGCCCGTCAGCTGGATTTCATACAGCTGTGTACGTGAAAGTAATTGGGACACTTGAATTTATTGATCTTGAAGAGTGAGTGAATAAGTGTGACAAGATAGTGTATGTTTAGTCAAGTTTATTAAAAAAACAAACAAACAGATTTTTCAAGTTTCTAACTTATTAGGAGTTTTATAGGTAAGACCAACAATGATAAGTGATATAACTGTTGAAAATCCCAAATAAAAATGTTAATTTGTGCTTTAAAAATATAAATTTTTTGTTTTTAATAAGAATCGCTTTTTTTCCTCTTTTTTTACAACAGTATGTAGGTGTTATTATTACAATATTGAATGTGAGATATTGAGACAGAGGTATCACAGCTTCAGCTTACCCAAGTTTCTTGCTGTATTGATGTTATGAATGTGTTAAGAGGCTTCTAAATTATTCAGAAGCCTCTTATTCAGTTGAGACGATTATTATCCAATTTTTGTAGTGTTTTTTGCTGCCGAGTTGAAAAAAGTGCATGTCCATTCATGTGAAAACAGATCACACTCCTACACCTCTGTTCAAATGTGACGACTCGAGGTTTGTTTTTTCAAGGCAGCTCACTGCACTGAGCAACTATCATATAATGCAGACATGTTTTATACAAGGGATGATGTACAAAAGAAATACAATAATTTGTTATTTAAAAAAACAGTGGTAGGATTCTGCAGTTTAGTGTAGTGTGTTCCTCTTGTACTCATGCTGTGTCCCAGCTGTTCTCGGAACTGGAAAATTCCTCTTTCCCAGTTTGAAAAATCAACTAAAGTTCTGTCAGAAGTCACATTTCCCACTGGGAAACTGGGAGCAACTCAACTCCCCACAGTTATGACTTGTAAGATGGACTTTGCGTTTCACTATGGCATCAACAGTAGCAAGAAGTGGTGGAAAATGTTTATTTTACAAGACACATGCAAGAGTGCATCTAAAATCAACATTACATGTAGCGCCTACAACTATAAGCTGAAAAGTGATGTTTGCTTATGGACCATAAGGTTAGTAAGAGGTCCTGCAAGCAATGTATATGGCTGTCGCCATGTTGAAATTCCGACTTCCTAACCAGAAAGCTGTTTTAGACTCTTTTTTGATGGTGCATGTTGTCCCCTCCATCACAGAGGTGAGTGAATCTCTTTGTCCATGTCTAATTATGTCCATACCACCAGATGGTCTTCTGTATCAATTTGTTTATGCAACTTTCTTAATGTTTTGTTACTTCTGGGTTAATAGTATATAAGGTTCTGTGTCAGATTATTACAGAAACACCATGATTCAAAACACACACCCCTCTTTCTGTCTCTGATTGTTATATTATTCAGATACTTTGTTAATGTATTGAAGCTTTAATAATATTTTCCTAATAGCAGTGAGGAAAACATATGCTTTTTGTATACAGATTTAAGAGGTGAAAACATCACCAGCCTGCTAACTTGTTTATCTTCTGTTTTTAATTAAAACCTTTTAGCCATTCTGTACAGATTTTGAGTAAAAAATGGCAAATATCAGGATTATTAGAGTTAGTGAAGCTAAAAACTTTGAAAGTATAAGCCCAAAAATAAATCATGTCCAGCTTTTCTGTTGTTTTCAAAGCAGATACATTATTTCAAGACAAACCTTTCTGACATAAAAAAGTCCTCTTGTGTCATGCCTCTTAAGACAGGAAGCACCTTCATACATGGATGACAGTGTCTATGATGGCACTGTTTTGAAGTTTGTCATTCTCTAAAGTGATGGAAAATACTGTAGATTGTTTTCATGACAAAATAAAGCCTTTCTAATGGGAATATCTTCAATGGATCTTATTATCTCCACCTCACAGTGATGCAGTGAGGACTTTTGCTGCAAAAGCCATCAGGAAACATGGCTGAGCTCCATGAAATAAAGCATCCAGTACACTTCTTGCCATACGACTGTAGGACAACTGAAATGTTGGATTTAGGAAAAGGAAAATCTCAAAGCTAAGGAATTGTGCCACTGCTAGAAAAGAAGTGAGTGATGGGTATTTTTTGTGAGCTTTAGGTTTAGCAAGTTAAAATCCTTTTTTTCTGTTGCTTTTACTTTGAATGTGTCTCCTGTTTGTACAAAACATCTGCCAATATCCACAGATCGCGTTGAATCAACAACAGCTACCTCCAAGCAATCCAGCTACATGTCTAGCCATGATAATTAGCTTCAGCTTTGGCATATTTTTTTCCCTCTCTGCTTGATCAAAATGAAGGAGAGAACATTTGGTTTCTGATGCTGTGTGTGTTTTTTGTAGCATGTTTTTAGGACTGAAACCTTGTTGTGAACTGATAGACTTTCTTGATTTGTTATGGTTAAACTCCCACAAGTAAAACTAGAGCTAATTATGAAGAAAAACAAATCATTAGTTGCACAATCACTCCATAGAATCTGATGACAGCTGTTTGAATTGGTAAAAATTGTGGCCGATATATTCTTTTTTTTTCAACGAATATTCCTCGTTAACAGTATTCAGGCTTGTAGATCACAAGATATATTGATAATTATGTTTTCAAACAGTACAAACAATATAAAACATACAGGAGTTGCAGAAGAGGTTTGGTGTTATATCTGGAAGGCTAAATTCAATGGCTACATAAAAGAGAACGATAATAAAAGCTGCAGTTTAAATGTGACTGCAAGATTAAATGGTTGTGATCTTTAAAACAACTCAAGATTTTGACTGCTTTCAGTTACACGTCACAATTTCTGCTCCAGCTTTGCTTTTACTCACAGAGTCATTGATGTCCGAACTACCATATCTTATTGAAGATGGGATTTAGGTATCACCTTCTGCATATATTTCAAAAGTAAGATCCTTTTTCTGTCCCATTTAGGTGTAGAGTTCAAATCTTTTGATCCTTTTAATGAGTCTCGGGTGACAAAACCGCTTTCCCGTTTGCAACCCATTGTGAATTCCCTCCAGAGAAAAGAAAATGCATCTCTCACCAGTAAATGCTGTTCTCCACTCTGGACTGCTATTGACTCTACACGTAAAGTCCATGCAGCTCTGTCCAGTTTTATAATGATCTGGCTTTTTGGAGGTCACAGTTCATCCATAAAAGTGTGCACTTCTGTTATCTAGCCTGGTTATGGCCAAGTGCTTTGATCTTCACCCTAGGAGTTGTGTCCATCACCTCTTGGAGAGAATTATCACCACAATTCACAAGCATTCAGAGAAAATCACTGCACAACTGGGTAGACTCAATAAACCAAGCCTCCCAGTGAGAAAGCTCGAAGGTGGGCTCGTCAACAAGTCAGAGCTCTTTTCTCTCTCAGACTCCCCTGAAATATTTATCACCAGAACTTATCAGCCCCTTGATCAATTATACACCTGCCATGGGCTTGGAATGAATTATTAACATGCCCCTGATAAGCATCTCACCCATTGATTCTTGTCACTTCTTTGAGATGGATATACTGGGTGGAGTTTTCTCCAGCGCGTTCTCTTGACATTTGTCCGATCACACAAGGGAGTGAATATGAGCTGACATTTCTGGTATAAATAGGAACTTCCTGTGGAAAAAAAATAAGTAAATGAGGCCATACTACCAAACAACATAATTCAAAATTTGTAGCTGTCAGGAATTGTTTCTTTACAGAAAAAACGATTAATTACAGTATTTTACATGCAACTAATAAATTTTGTCTTGTTACTCTTGATTGATGATTTAGTTCTTATTTAGGTCTGAGCTTTGATTGATTAGATCTGCCCAACACAAAAGTTTGAATTAATCCAAACTATTTCATTTTAACTTGGTGAAGGTGAACTTTAACCCCAGTTTAAAGATTTCTGCAGCTTCTTACAAGTTTTCTACTATAACTATAAACTATCATCCTTCCTGCTGAAGAAAGGTATCCAGATACCAGTATCATGGTATCATGTGTTATATCATTTTCAAAGTTTTTTGTTTTTTAAGTATTGCATGTGTGCCAAAAGTTACATTTTGGTCTCATCTGACCAGATGTTTGATGTCTTCCTACATGGTATTGTTATGGTTTTCTGTAGAAAACACAACAATACTGGCAAAGTTATGGAGTGCACCAAAAGTAATCATACTGTCAACAGATTCCACCACAGGAGCTGTTGAGGACTGTAGCTCCTCCAGAGCTGCCACGGCTTTCTTATCTGTTTTACTGAAAAGTTTTCTTCTTGGCTTTTTGGGAGGTTTTGTACAGAACAACTCAGCAGGTGGTGGCTTTAATTAATACATCATTCTAATTAACTTTTCACATACATGTAAAATCCATGACCTATTTTTGATTTTTACTTATTTGCATTCAAGACTTATTTGAAATTTACAGTTACAGCCGAAAAGCAGTATAATAATTTCTCTTGATTTACACTAGTGCTGCCTTTGAAAAAAATAAAAATCTATCCATTCCCAGAAAGTAATACTGCATATCAGCGGACCTTGTCACATAAGCTGACGGTTCTCAGGTTAGCCTGACATTTTCATCAATTTAGTCGACAGTCTCCGATTCTCCGGCCTGCAGCGCCACAAATCTCAACTGAATGAAGCTGAACAGCAAGAGCAAAAAGCTCCAAAAAATACCAAATTCTTTCAAACTAGTAAAACAGTAAAAATCTCAGTTCTTAATAATTTCACAGGCCAGTGGGGGTAACAACTTTAATCAAAAATCCTTTGTGTAATGGCAGCTGCAACCCACACTGATCTCTCACCTGTCTGGTTGAAAGGAACCCAGATTAATTATTTCATTTCTCCATTTCCCACTACAAGAACGGCCCCGTCACCTACTCATGATGGTTTCATCCCGTACCCAGGATAACATATGCTGGCTGCCAGTAAGAGTTGAAGAGAGGAATTCAAGTATTGCTTTTTCTTCTCTTCATAGCAAGCACAGCTCCCGGTTTCGACAGACTTACCCTGACAGCAGAAGATTGATTGCTGCAGAGATTGAGTCTGAAAGTCGGTTTTCACATTGGATAAGACGCTCAAGATTAGCTTTCAAAATGATGTGCAGATGCCTCCAGATTTTGCAGGAGAAAACTTAGACAGAAGCCAGACTAATTTTTGTTCTTTTTCCTTTTCCCTCAAATGTAAAACATAAATTTTACATGAACTCTGCCGGTTTGAGCCTTTGTTTAGTAAATGCAAACCTACAGATAAACTCAGAGGTGTGTTTTTGGATGTCAAGAATTAGAGAATTCTTAAGGATCTTCTTTGTGTGTGAAATTGCATTTGGAAAAGAGGAGGAACAGGTGGTAAGAAAATGTATTAGGGCATAAGACATGCAGATAGGAAGGAAATAAGGAGATGGAGAAAGTAGGACACTAGAAGATATAATAGGGAATATAGGACGATAGGAAATAAAAAAAGGAAATAAAGAATGAAGGACACAAGGAAAGTAGATGGAAACTGAAGGTATAGGTGTTACCATGCCATATATCTCCAGAGAGGAGCCATGCAACCCTCTTTTTTTGTCAAAAAGGAACAAGAAAAAGTGTTGTCCAGAGGTACTTTGCCAATCATGCTTAATCTGAAAAGACACAATAATTAAGAAAATAGGCAATCCAACATATTTTTTTATTTTGTATCTTTGATTTCTTGTAATAAGTTCCTTAGTTATTTCAGTTAGTCCGTGCAATTCCACACACAACCGCTAGAGGTGATACCGTGTTGGTAAGAAGATTGAGCACACAAAAAGAATAAATCTTCCGCTTGAATGTGAAGGAAGCTCAACAACGTGCCTCGTCTTTCTCGCATAGACATTAATACGTAGACGCCTCATGGAGCGGCCCGTTGCTGCGATACGTAACAGCGTCCGCCATATTGAATGTGGAATATGTTCCAGTAAGCAGGTAATGAGTTTCTAACTTTTGATGTGATTATTTAACTGTTTTGGGGCATTTCTGAATAAAGAGCACAATGTTTTATTTGATAGAAATGATTCTGATAATTTTTATATTGAAATTGATGAACAGGCGCACTTTTACAGTGTTTTATTAAAGAATATATTTACATAATTCCTTAATTTAATATACATTTAACATTTCACGACAAGAAACATAATTTTCCTGTATTTATTTTTTATACGTTATTGAGAAATGACTTTTGATTTATAAATCAGTCATTGTCAAACATTAAACCACATATTTTTCTGACTTTTTTCGAGAGAATAAATATTTATTACAGTATGTCAACTCTGCTATTGACAGCAAAGAGGGAGTTTGTTTCGTAAAACGGTTGAAACAAGTCCACACAACACAGAACTTAAGGGGCTCCGATCGCACTGCTACCACATACAAGATGGCGGACGCTTTTACGTATGACTCAGCGCTCCATGAGGCGTCTACGTATTGATGTCTATGGTACCACACGTTGAGGGAAGATCATTCCAGGGTAACACTTGTTTTTCTACCTCTGCAACCGTGAAAAAGATAGACTCTCTAATTCTACAGGGACATTTTTAAAGTTCTGTAAACTCATTTATCTGCAACAGTGAAGTAGCAAACATGGCAGACAAGATAAGCTCATTGTTAGCTCTGCTAACAGCTTTTATGAAATCAAACAAAATTGGTATTAAATGTTTGTGCTACGTTTGTGCTGGTTTGTGCAGCAAAAATTTTTGTTTGTGTCACTATCATTTTAAAGATGTAAAGAAAGTTGGATTTCATAAAAGTGTGGGGGCTGGTTGACCTTTTGACCTTTACACTTTCATTAATATCTTCAAAGCCAAAGCAGCACAAACAAAAATTTTTGCTGCACAAACGTAGCCGAGTTGATTGACACCCATTTTGTCTAGTTTGAAGAAGGTGGGGGGTTGGTTGACCTTGGATGACCTCTAGAAACATTTCTTTATATATTTAAATTAATAGTGGCACAAATGAAAATTTTTGCTGCACAAACATTTGACACCAATTTTGTCCGATTTGAAGAAGGTGGGGGGCCAACGTCACTCAGGTCCAAACAAAGCATGATGCAAAAGTAGCAGCACCTAAATTGCATTTTTGTTTTCTTTATTAGAACGAACCCCAGCCTTTAAAAAGGTTTGCTGTTGTGGTTTTGAAAATAGTTTTAAGTATTTTTCTTAATATTGGTATGGAATTTGAAATGTATGTATCGTGACAACCATCGTTACATTTATTAAAAATTGTTGTCATTATTTCATGTAACTTTCTAACTTTCCTAGAAAGCCAATTTGGAGATTTTCTACATCTTGAGTATGAACACTAACATAAATTACTCTATCTATAATAAATGGTTTGAGTTGCACCCTTTGATATGAGATACGATAATAAATTCACTTTCTTGATTTGATTCTAATTTGCTGAAATGTAGCTGTAGGAAACAGATCAAACAGTGAGATTAATAGTAGCACCACAGTAAAGGAAAAAAATATAATTAATGAGGATCTAAAAAGGAAATTAAATTGAAGTCAATGCAATTATAGAGGTGAGTTCTGATCAATAACCTTGACTAACAGCTTCTGGAAAGCACCATGTAATAGAACATCACTTATGTGTCTGTTTTTTGTTTTTTTGTTTTTTTTATTAGGTTGTATACACAACAGCACACCAGAATAAATTCCAGATTCAAAGTGAGCAATCAAGTTGTTTTTGCATGAATTTACCACTGATTAGCACCTTGGCTGGTATTTGTATTCACAAGGAGATTAGAAACACTGACCTTATAACCCTCTGGAAATGATCATTAAATTAGTTAATGAGAAGTTGTGTTAAAATTTACATTCAAGTGTAGTAGTCTGGTGTAATTAGGTGCAAGATAAAATTTTGAAGCGGGAATAATTAACATTTATTTTTAGTATTCCAAAATTATTTACTGTGACCTTTTTTTTCTTCTGTTTTTTAGGAAGAAAATCTTAACTTAATTGAGTGAATCAGGAACAAATATCCTCTTTTTCTTAACCCCATTATATAAAGTAATGAGTTTTCTCTCACACGTAGCTCCATTATTTAGTTATTTTTTGGTAATCAAATTTAAATAAAGATTAATATATAACCCATTAGAACAAAACACAACACCATGGGTTTATTTTTAACTGTTCAGCTGCAGCTGTCACTGTCTTTGCTGGATTCTGGTGCTTTCTTCTTCTAAAGGAACCCTGTGGAGTTTTGTGCAAACAAAATGGTTTTATTTACATTCAGTATCTCACAGCAGAAAGCCTCTTGTGCATCATTAAGGCTGAAAGAGTACAATTCTGACTGCCTTTTTTCCAAGCATACATAACGTTTAATAGATTTGTGCCGCATAGTGTATACATTGTTATAGTTTGTGTTCCTTATCTATTGTTCTGTTACTCATGAGCAGGAACAGCAATAAACATCACAACACATTACCAAATATTGCTCCGCTGGACCTTATTGAACCAATAGATTCTTCAGAGGACAAGACCGCTGCACTTTTCCTTTCCGCTACCCCAGGAGTGACATTTTATTTTTCAGAAGAATGTCCTTACGAATTTATATGTGCGCACACTTGGCACAGACATTTCAGCCTCCTTCATGTGGAAAATTACTTTATTGAACCTCTATCTGTTCATCTACTACCACTGTAATGTAAAAAAAAAAAGAAAACACATTTGGCATGGATGGAACAATTTAGCATTATTTTTTTCAATTACTGCCAATAACTCTGGGCTCTCTCTCTCTGTTTCTCTTCCCAAAGAAAGTACACATAAGTCAGGGATTCTGTGTTTAGCTGTGTCTTTCTTGAACAAAACTGTTGACTATTGAGCTTTGTGGACTTCCTTCTCACTTAAAAGTACTTTGTGTCATGTATACCTCCTGGACAAAAACATTAACAGAGTGACCACCTTCTTTAACCTGGAATCTGCATTTTTTTCACCACAAAAAACACTGAAACAGATACACCTGAGTATCTGAAACAGATACACCTGAGTATCTGTTTCAGTGTTTAGACATGTTTCTTTTCTACACAGTCATTAATAAATATTTTTTATTAGTTTGTGGACTTTTAACTTGGTGAAACTTTTTATTTCTCCATCAGAGAATGTATCCTTAGCACAGTGTGAATGTTTTTCTTCTGTATCTCCATCCTGTCTTCTCAACAACCCAACCACTGCGTAAATTGTGAGAAATCTGCCATGTAAAGGAAAATAAGGGCTTAAAAGACTGATTTTAAAGGCGAAAGACTAATTTAATTATCAATACAACATATTACTAAATGTTAAGATACAACTTTTGTACTTTATCCAACACCTCTGCCCAGTTTACTTTAGAAATCCTTCCAGTCTGAGAATAAGTCTTGCTCAACATAATGATAAATAATAGAAAAATAAAAGCGCATATTGAAAAGTGGTAGAGCAGATCTTTCTTAGAATACTCATTGCACAGTAAAGATTTTATAAGGAAGGAGCCAACAGGAGACATCAGAATAGATGAGTGTGATGAAAGATTTATTCACTGTCAGTTCCAGGAATGGATGAGTCTCTGTCTCTTGTTCTGCATAAGAATCCAGACAAGTGTCAGTTGAATTTCGCTGCAAACACAGTTGTTTGCAGAATGAGAGGTAGACAGATACACAATGAGAGAAGGTTTCAGAAACTGAATCAACAAGGACTTTTTCCTGTAGCAAGATTTTGATTTGGCAAATACAATGGATCTGGCAAAAAAAAAAAACACATAAAAAAACACAAATAACCTGGAGAAGATGTTCAACTCAGAGAAGAGCACTGGGAGTGTCAGGTGGTCTGTTGGGGATCTGGAGGCCTAGACTGCAGATCCAACGAGGAGGAAAGACCAAGGACACCCATAGGGGGCAAAGAATGAGAAGGGAAGAACAAATCTAGTAACAAAAAAAACTGGATAAACAGTTTTGTACCTGGAAGACTGAAAATAAATTATTCTTTTCACTTGCCAACATGTGTAAAGGAGAATTTTTCCACCAAAGCAGGTCCGGTGCTGAACCAGCTTTGGTGCCGTAGTTGGTTCTTAATTGGTACATTAACAAACAGATGACCTACAATCATCAGCTTTACATGTTAACACTGTTTCAAACAACAATGTTTTATTTTTTTTGTAGCTGAAAACCGGTGATTTTTGGCAGATAAATGTTGCAACAGTTAAACACAGTATTTAACGAAGCATTAATTTTCACTAGCTGATGATATTAGAAGACAGATTATGATTTTGAGCCATCTCTCTTCTCTTTCTGCCCATTTTTTCTCAAATGATTGTGAATACATTCCACAAGTGGTATAAAAATCTGTTATAAAAATGGCATTTATAGGCTCCAAACAAACATTGGGTAATGCGAGCATCGATCTGCTTAACCTCCGTGACTGGAGATATCAAAATAAACAGTGGGCGAATTGGGAACAGTGAGCTTGTGTGAGCTGGTTTGATACCTTAATATCGATCTGTGTTTTTGCTCTTGTTTTGCCTTAAATTAGACGGATCAAAAAAGAATCCTGACACTTGCAGTGTTTTGATTGGTTGTTGTTCTCCATAAATCCTCTACAGCTCCTGAGGAAAAAGGTTCCTTCATCTGACCCGGATCAAAGCCGAACTCTGACAGAGAACATGTTTGTCAGAGGAGGAACCTGCACCTGTGGAAAAACAGAAACTGGAGCTGGACCACAAAGGATGCATCAGGACAGGTGAGTTCAGCACTGAAAATAAGTTTAAAGGAATCCCTGATGTGGATGGTGATCAAATAGGTTACCTCAGTATACAGGATTGACATTAAACAGAGCAATTGTATTGCTAAATTCCACACAGTGATTGTATTTAGTACTGTTTTCAACAGAACTGCTGCAAACGTGATCAATTACAGTATATTGTCTTGACAGATCCAACATTTATCACAAAAAGAAATATTCCACCACCAAAAAAAACAGAAGTACAGTGGACTCCTCGCTATTCACAGATTTTTTTGTAGAGCATTTTTCAAAATGCTAGAAAGAAAATGGAGCTTGGGATTTTGAAATACCTAGATGCAATTCTACTTGACACGCCATTGGCTGCCATTTGTAAAACAGCCAATCGAGGATCATAATTCATTTTTCTTGCCACTGACTGCTTTTTCCAACAAGAATGAAAATAAGGAAAATCAGTCGGCGGTACCACTAAGGTGATTTCCACTCTATCAATGCATATTAAAGAATATTTGGTGTTAGAACAATTAATATAGGCAGTTAACATTTTTAGAGGAGGCCCCAAATAGTCACAGATTGTAGCTATTCATCCACAGTTGTGATTCCTAAACTCTGCAAATACTGGGGTGTCCACTATATGGCCAATCACTACCAATTTGGTGGAAATGTTGCATATTTTCTTTTAAAAAGCACTTCAATAGCGATCTAAAGTAGTCTAATATAGAATTTAATTTGCTTTCAGAAGACTGAAAACCATAGAAAGTTCCAAATTATTGTTAAAATAAGCTATAATTTTACACACATAATAATTCTCATATGTGACTGTAAGATCAACCTGGTTCTGAAGCCCATTACCAGCCTGTCGTCTCCATTCCTCCAAATGATGGCACCAGAATCCAGCCCTGATGATGTGTTAAGTCTCTGACTGAGCTCTAAGTCTGCTTTGAGGTGCACAAGGTTTTGCATGACCTCCTTCTGACAAACTTCTGGGACCAACTTTATTACTCTAAACTTTTTGAGTGTCTCATAGCTTCTCCATGTGTAGCAGTGGAGTTGATGAAGCGGCTAAAAAGGCCAGTAGCAGGATGTCATTTCGGTATTTCTTGCTTGTACCATCTTTGTCCGTTGGAATTCTCAGTGAAAGCAGTTTTCTTTTTTTATATTCTTCAGCCTAACATTCTGCATTAAATGTCATAATTTCTGATTCGATATGAAAGAAGGGTTCACATGTGTGAAAATATAATAGCTGTGCAATGTGCAATTAACATTACTTGGTACAAAAATATACATTTTTCTAAGAGATGTATATAAATGGAGAGTAAGTCTGAGAAAAGGCTGCACTACTTTGACAGAGAGAAGCTGTACCTGTGCAAGATTTTTTTTCAACAAATGGTCAGCGCTGACATTGAAACGCCAACCTTTCAGAGAGCTGGGAGATTCATAAAAGGCAACTATTTAAATCATATACTGTACCTGCTGAAACAGGAGGATTAACTGCCTCAAGGCAGGAAGAAGCAGTGGTTGAAAACATGTTCTGTCTACAATTAAGGTTTAAATATTAATTGATGTATGCTGTCTCAGTTTATAAAAAAATATATACCTACCTTTACAAGAGATTTTTATTCTGCCAGCATAGTTTTATTTATTGATCTATTATTTGTGCTTTTCAGTTGTTTTTTATTCACTTGTTCAATCATTTAATTACTTCTTAGTTCATTCCTTCAGTCAATTAGTCATTTGCTTATATATTTACAATTCGACTTATTCAGCTGTGTATTAATCCATACATACTATTTTTTAATAGTATGTATTTGTATTTATTTTTTTTCATTCATTCTTCAATTCAGTTTAGTTATTTAATAATTTTACGTTGTTCCCAGTTTTGCCGTTTGTTTATTTTTCATTCATATTTGTAATTGAATTACTTATTCATCAATTCGTTCAGTCATTTAATCTATGTATTTATTAGTTGAGTAATTTATTTATCAAAACAATCATTTATTCAAGTCTTTAATTTATTCATTCAGTCAATATTTTCCTTATTTATTGATTTAATAGTTTATTCACTGTGTTCTTAGGTCTTTACAATGTAATGTAAAGATTCTTAAACGTCTTATTTTCTCTGACGATCTGCTGCGTCAAAGACTAAAACTGAGTTTCCTTCCAGCATTAATGATTCTGTTGAACTTGAACGTCTCATTTGAGCAGAGACTCGCTTTGTGGCGCATCCTTCAAATTGGACCGTTGCTGTTTCTTTTTTTTTTCTTCTTCCTCCGGATCCCGTTCCCTTCTGAGAGTCTTCTCTGAGCAATGATCCACAAAATTCCAGTGCACAGAGAGATGAGAGAGCGAGAGAATAAAAACAGAAAGTTAGTCCTGGGTGGGTGAGGTGGGGGGCGCAGCAGAGTGTGACATAGCGGCGCGTTTCAGCTCGGCTGACTCCCATCCTGTGCGTGTGACCGTGGAGGATCCGAAAAACCTCTGCTTCGCCCCACAGCTACAGAAAGAACAGGAAGGTTCTTGGGGAGACTAAATTTAGACCCAATGTGCTGTACCATCAATCCCGATTACTTTAACTGCAGAGTTGCATTTGTAGTTAGGAGAATATGGCTAAGTGTGGAAACCGTGTTACATAAGTGTTATTTTGCGCTTGCTGCTCCTACATGTTTGGGAAATGAAGCATCTTCCAGGATTCTGTGAGTGCGATACTGTACTTCTCATCTTCGCTAACCTGGCCTTTATCCATATTACATGACTTAATTTGAGGTTTGCAGTAGCACAGTTTTGGGCTCCAGCACATAGTTACATCAGTGCTTTTTATACTGAACAAAGCTGACACTGAGTGCACAGTCACAGTGTTTATAACTGAGAAATGATTGTTTTCTCAGGCTTTCCTTGTTTTGTTGTGATTAATGTGCAGTTATGCTCTTGATAAACATCTTTTGTTTTATAATAATTCATATTCGGTGTATATACAGTGTTGCAAAAAAAGTATTTCTTCTGCGTTTGTTCTTTTTTCACACTTAAACGTCTCAGTCAGAGATAACTAGTAAATAGAACAGGCAGGTTTAATTTATTCTATCTCTTTCCAAACTGACCTACCTGTCAGAAAGACTAACTCCCCCAAAACCTAATAAGCAGTTTTTTTCAAACACTCTGTTGAGATTGTGAAGAGTTTGCATAGCTACACAGAAAAAGAAAAATAAGGGGAGAAAGACCAAGAGTCCTTGATGGATGCAGTCTGTGAAGGAAGGTGTCTGATTTACTTCAGCTTTTTTGTCATTTCTCAAGATGTTGATTAAAAAAGATGCTTTAAGAATTTCATAAAACCATTGGCAATCACAGTGTAAAGTTGTTCTGACAAAATATAGAAGTCTGCAACATCTGTGTGATGCAGACGTCTGTAACATGGATCAAAATCTCTTGATGAAAATTTCTGACGTCTCGTTAATGAGCTTTCACACGCCGTGATGTCTGTGGGTAAAATGTTACTCTGAACAGTAATTCTCCACAGAAAACAACAGGGAAGGCTAAATGTGTCCAGAAAAATAATTTTAGGTGGCATAGAATCTCTCAAATGTATCTAATTTCTATGGAAAAATAAAACGGAAGCCTACAGTCTAGCAGCAGAATGACTTCAGCACAGCACCGTTTCAGCAGAGAAGCCCTGGGAGGCTGCAGGCTGCACCAGCTGCCATCAGCTGAGTGGCAGGAACCTCTTAGAACAGGTCACCAGTCACAGCAAACAGAAAGACACCCAGCCATGCATGCACACATTCACTATTACTGTTCATTTAACATCAGAAACACAGCAAACATCCATGTTTTCAGAGTGTGGGAGGAAGAATCAGACAAGCATAAGGAAATCACAGAAACTGAAGGACATTAAATTCTGGCACTGCAACATTTCAGGCCTTAGTGAGATTGGATTAAAAGCTACTTGATATTGTGTATCCATCTGAAAAACTTGATCGATCTTTAAAGACCCTTTTTTTATTTTAGCACTAAGCTAAACATCTCACTGTCTTTGCAATTTGCAACAGTGACAATACTGCTAACTCACATTATACCTAGAGGAGTACACTCTTTGTCTTGTCAATTTATTCACATGTTTCGTCTAACAAGAGCTGTACCTAATAACTGTGAAGCCCCTTAAGATAAGGATTTCTTACTTGTTTTGACATGTGCACACATGCAGCTGCACACATAATCTGATTTATAATGACTGCATGTTTCTTTAGGAGCTGCTTTTCTTATTTTTTTATTACGCAGAGACTTGTGTCTCTGGCTGACATTTTCGTTTTCATCACCTCATCTATTATGAATGAAAAGCACCATAAATAACAAATGTCTGACAGGCATCTGAACACTATAGTTTTCTTTATGCCATGTATTTAACTGCCTTTCTGAGCTTGTGCTGACTCTGCCAACATGCTTTTTAATTTATTTAGTTTATGCTGTATTTGTAACAAGCATATCCCTGTCTCCTTTCAAACGATATGTTAAACAGCTGGTAATTTATTCCTCCAAAATCTCAATGTACTGTATGTTGTTGCAGTGACTTGTGAAGACTAAACTCGAGAAAATAGTCAAAACAAGGTGGACATGTCATCTTAAAATATTTCCATCCGTCCAAAACCGAAAGCAAGGCTTACTGAATGCGTTATTAATTGCGAGTCGACCAAATAAAATAAAGTGCAATGAAATTTCCTGCAAAGAAGTTACCTAATTATCAAATGTTGTGCATCTGTGTTGATCTCAGTTTAAATCCAGCTGTTCTGTGAAAACCTCAGACGTTTGTTGGAGGCCACTGGTGAACAACCATCATCATGCAGAGCAAAGAACAGAGCAGACAGGCCAGAGATACAGCTGAGGAGAAACTTCAAGAATAATATCTGGTGCTATGAATATCTCATGTGGCACTGTGGACAGTATGCTCTGAAAATTGAAAGACTAATGCACGACTCCAGACTTTCCAGTTTAGCAGGCTGTTCACCTACACTGACTGCAATAATTAGAGACCTACGGTAACTCTGGAAGAGCTGCAGAGACCGATAGCTCAGGTGGAGGAATCTATTGTTAGGCAAAATAAGGCAGGTTTATTTGCATTGTGCCATTCTTAGACAAGTTGCTTATTTCTTATAAACTTGAATGCAACCACTCACTTACCAGTTATGCTTTAAAATGGCCTAGTCAAAGTGCAGACCTAAACAATACTGAGAATCTGTAGAAAGACCTGAAAATGTACTTTTAGGAGATATGGGCTTGAGGTATAATGTAAAGGACAGGAAAAAATATCAATCTGTAGGTGAGTGAAGCTTTTCTCGACACACCCTCGACGATGTTTTGGGAGCCGGAAATTTGATGGGAATTACTATTTATAGAGCATTTATTTTGTACATTTAACCTTGCATCATCCTTTTCTTGTTTTTATATATAAAAATCCAAAGTTGTAATGCAGCAAAATGTGAAGAATATGAAGGGGTAGGATTGCTTTTGTGAGACATTGTATTTATGTTTATATTTATGTATATTTATCACATCCCCTGTCAATTGATATTGAGGCATTCTGCTTTAAAGCATTGCCAACACAATAATTTAGTGAATATAATAGCAGAGTTCATGATATTTAAGTATCACAACAACCAAAACAAAGCCTAATCTTCACCTCTTTGACTTTGAACAGTCATTGACTCTTCTTATTCTGTGCAGTCTAAGTTTTCCTTGAGCTGACACAAGGTCTCTCTGTGGGCATTATACACAGCAAACAGCTCCCATCTTAATAGCACAGTAAATGCCATCTGCATTAACAGAAAAATTGTGATGGATTTTTCTTGTCAGACATGCATGTATTCTATTCCAGCATAATAAAATATTTATTCAAATGCCATGTTTCTGAAATAGTGCAATAGTTAACGCTTCACTTAGTAGGAGGGGGAAACTCGCTATTGATTAATTTTCCCTGTTTTATTTGCCGCGTCTTGACTTGTGCATATGCAATTCCTCAGGATCCTTTGAGCTGATGGTCCCGTGATTCATCATTGAAATAAATGCATCAGTATTACAAAGTTGTTTTTAGGGGAGACATTTCGAACATGAATATATTACCAAACACACACAATGTCAGTTTTGTTTGCACTCTGGTTGTCGAATTAGCTGTCTGCCACATCCTTCACACAAAATGCGCTCTCAGTTGTGAGAGCATCCTTTATCCACAGCTCCATGGAAATGTATAATTGGAATCCAGCTGGGACACCTATTCTTTCAGCTGAGATGGGTTGTCCCCCTGTTCCTGGTGGCGCAGAGATGTGAATGCGTATGAGGTCACTGACAGAGAGGATGGATTCCTTTCGTCCGGATCAGGGTTATTTCTTTCTGGAAGGAGGCTCCAAGTGGGTGAACGGGTCCGGACAATTACTCAGATTGTCTTGTTTGGCTGTAGACCTGCTGGAGCATAATCTACTAATCACATTCTTGCCTTGTTCCTTGTCTGGTTGAATGAATCATCTAAGTCCATGCTTGGCCTCCTACAGTCAGTTACGAAGAAAAACTCCCGTACAAGAAAACTCTAATTTAGTTCTTCCACAACACAAAACTAAATGTTTTTTAATAATAAGTGAACTGAAATAATAATGACTTTAAACTTTTGAGACCATAAAGTGTAACTAATTATCCTAAGTGAAGACGCTTCACATCTCATTCAGAAGTTTTTTCAGTTCTGATCATGGCTGGACATAAGCTGAGAATACACTGAAATATGGAAGACTTTTTTGAAAATTTGTCTTATTTTACTCTTTATTTACCAACATCCTAGCGTCTTATTATTATCAGTATATAAGATGATAAATAGAACATACTAATACGTTCAATAAGGTCTTTATGAGATAGTTGGGACATGTGACTTATTTGCTGTACTGCCTATTTATTTCAATGTTTGGGACATTGATGCTTGGCCATCCAAAAATATCCCTAAAGATGCAGAATACGTAATTTCTCCAATTTAAAAGCATTTCACCAGATTAACACCAGTGATGTAGTTTTGAGTGACAACTATTTATTTCATGTTATGTGTTTGGGCCTTTCTCCTGACCTCTGTGCAATCAGATCCTTTCCAGCTATTCTAATAACTATGGCTTCAATCTTTACATAGGTCATGGATCCAAATAAATAAATGCTAAAATAATTTTACTAAAATACCTGAACTTTAACAGACTTTTTAATCAGTTTGCCTATAATTGGTGCCTAAGGTGAATCTAAGAGTCCCTGAACTTGGAGTGTAGAATCATGCAACCAGATTATTGCCAATTTTTCGTTTTTATATTTTCTCCCCTTAACAGATGTGTTTGTTTTTTAGTTAAAGAAATCAAGATTAATGTCAAGTGAAAGGTGGGAAGAAGTTTAAAGGGATTTATCTTGGTTTCTCATTTATCTTGGATCCTAGTCATGTTTTTTTGTTTTGTTTTTTACTTAGCAGCTAAATAATTATCAATGCAAGTCAACTAGTTTCCAGATTTGCTAAAGTTGACGACAGGAGCTTTCACCTCTCTGCGGTCCATTGGTTTCCCCCGGTACGGGTGGTCAAGGGAATTTTTGAGTTTTGTCATCAACTGTCGTTGTTATCCTGCCCTCCAAATTTATCTGACATTCAGCATTGTGGGCTGAATACTACAGGTAGAGCCACCTCATGTCAGGCTGATATTGTCATAAATAATGGAACCAAGATGGGCCCACATAACCCAGGGATAGCCAGCCACCCAGGAGTGATGAAAGGAGCCTGTAGAGCCCAAGGACACTCATCTAATGGTCCAGCATCGCCAGTGGTACTGTCACATATCTCAATCAAACCGCACAGCCGCTGCCACTGCTGCTGCCTACACGTACAGAGTCTGGGGAGAAAATATCCTGTCGTGTACATTTGAAAGAGATGAAGATCAAATGCCGGACCACCACAGATGTCTGGGCTCTAACATCCTCCACCTCATGGTGGAAAACTTTAAAGGTGTGTGTCAAAGAAGAAAAAAAGAACTCATGATTAAAGCCCTAGCACAGAAGACACTGGTCAGTGTTCACTAAAGGAGCGCTGGGTCCTTGAGAGGGAATCCTGCTCTGTGATCATTAGAGGATCCGTGTGCCGAGTCCAGATGGAGCTGTCACAGCAAGGCATGCCTACATGCGTCCTCTGTGTCTGTGGGATCCGTTGCTCTGGGCTAAATGGAGGAGGATGGAAAACCAACATAACCTCGCGTTGAAGGTTTTCCCACTCTGAAGGAATGAGCGTCTTATTGCAGCAAACACTGACCTTCTGAAGTCGCAGACAGAAAGTGCTTATGCATACAGCGCCAGCCGAGTGCCGTCCCCCATCAGAGGAACATCTCTGTTGCTGCTGGCTGTGTAATAATGGCCTCCCAAGCCAGACGACTCGATCACGTTGTGAAACTCATCTGACTCATAGGATGTGATCAAACAAGTAACTGCTCTGACATTTTTGAAAGTATAGCTGTAATCTAATATCTACATGAGTAATAGATAACTTAAACTGTATATGGTATGATGTCATATACTACCATTCAGCTGGGATTTTTTTTTATTTTTTTTTAATGTTTTGCTCGGATGTCAGATACTATTATCGTCTGTTATGTTGCATCAGTTTTTCTTTCCACAGAAGACTTTGCGCCGTTGTAAAACAAGGCTGTGGAGCAAACTGCAGAATTAATATCACTGTAATCTGATATTAATGCCGTGACCTTTTTCCTCCGACAGTTTGTAATTGTTTATAATAAAATAATACATAGTCCCATTGTGTTCCCAAACAGCTAACTTTACAATGACCGCTTGCTGTTCTTTGTAGATTATGACCTGAACTTCTTATCCTGTGTGCATTTATGAAGAGTTAGCATGCATCCATATATCAAAGTGGTACTTGGTGGACCTTTTTCTCAATTAAAACAAAAAAATCCCAGCAAAAAATTAAGGGACTGTACTTGACCAGTTTAGTCTCGTAAATCAGAGCAGCAAATCGTTGCTAAATCATGCTGCATGTTATGATAATGTCTCTGTTTAGCTTGTCTCCGCATGCCTTGTACCAAGCAGGAATCTCACCTTCACTTGGAATGTTATCCTTGCTGTCACCATTTAGCATCTCAATTTTATATATAATTGACAACCGAAAAAGCCCAAGAAAGAAAAACAAGATTTTTCCTAAAATAACAAGTTATTTTCTTGGAATGTCATGACACACCCAGGCCTGATCGCTGACTGCTGCGTAAAAGCATCACTTTCTAAATGAACCGTTTTCCAAAGCAAGGAGAAATGTGCTGGAAGGGGAAAGTTCTCTGCAACTGCTGAAAGTGCAAAAGTAAGAAGTAGGATGAAACAAAGTTGTTCAGTAGAAGATTGAAATGTGTCAGTCCAGGAGGAAGCTTTGAGTTGTGTAAATAAAGTTGGGGAAGAGAAAAATCCTTTAGCCAAAAAAAAAAAAACATTACAGCTTGTCCAAGGTATTTCACAGATCAAAATTTGAAGCTGGAGATGAATGATTTTCTCTGACAGAATTTTATATGCATGAATATTAAACCAACAACATGATGAAACACTGAGTTATATGTGCAATGAGGAGATAATTAAATCTGGTACAGTGTGATCTCCTACAACAAAGAATTCTCCTCTCTGACAGAAACTCCTGAAGGAGAGCATCATGCATCAGATAACACTCGATAAGAAATCATTATCGCATCAGGTTTCTGAGCACCAACATTAGAAGGGGCCTAGTCAAAGCTTCATCCTGAATCCCAATGAAAAGATCCAAGGTAGCAGGAAGGTGAATGCGAGAAAACTTTCAAATGTTGCATCGTTTTGTAAGTGTAGAACCTGACTGTAACCAATTATCTATAATAATCACTAAACTTTAGCAATTATGCTTTAAAAATGGACCATAATTGACTGAGGACTCGTCTAATTTGTCTTAGAAAAAACTGTGACTTTAAACAATAGAATGTATAAGAACATCAATTTAATACAATGGAGCTCTGATTTGTGAATAAACAACCTTTATTCTTCAGTATCACTCTGATTTAAAACAAGCATCTTTTTTTATTACTAAAGTTATCATTTTTTGTGTATATAAATTGCCTGAAGATCTGACAGTTTAGCGCAATGAAAAGATAAATAAAAGAACTCAGGAAAGCCTTTTGTTTCACAGCAGCACATTCACTGGGGCCTGTTGAGTCAGTCTGGTGTTTTTACCCACTTAATGAGCAGTTCTCTGAAAATAATGTTTTTTTCTGCAAAGCAGAATTTACACTTTGATGACAAAAGTGTAATGTTTATTTCATGACAACACAACATGCTTTACAGAATAACTATTGCAGATCAATCCGCTTTGTTCATGTGAAGCTGATTAAAACAGAACTGCAACCAGTGCATCTTTAGTAGATACAGAAAGTGGTGAAACTATAATATCTCATTGTTATATTAATGTCAACCGTGATAACTGAAATTTTAATGAGGAACAAGACACTTTGTGGCATGTTGCTACTGTTCCTATAAAACATACCTACATGTAGGATAACGAAGCAGCAAAGTGAGATATTTGATGAGAAATGCAATGCTGCTTAACCATTAACATTGATTTTCCGCTATAAATAGACCATTATACTATAATATGTTTGCTCAAACTTATTATAATGTCTTAGGCCAATTAGATTTGAATGTCTAGTCAAATTCTATTGCTAAAAAAAGAATAAAAATGATGAATAATGGAGCTTCTATTATAAGAGAGATTAAATTATGGATATAAAATCTTGTGATAATTTGTCAAGATTCTGGGTTTTAGGACTTTTCTGGGTTTGTAGTTTTGTTCATTTGTCATTCTGTGTTTATTACTTGATGAGATCAGCCATGTTTATCTTTATGTTTATTATTAACTTCTTGTCGTTACTTTTTGATTCATTTGGATTTGATTACCCAGTTTGTGTCATCTCCTTTTTTTCTCTGACACACTCTCTCTCTCCCTCTTTCTGTCTCTCTCTTCCTCAGTCTGCCCTCTCCCCTCACACCTGCATACTGTTAGCTAATCCGCCCCGTTGTATTGCAGTTTCACTCTCACAGTATTTATACACCTCTCCTCCTCTCACTCCTTTCTACTGTCATACCGCTCAACTCCTTGTACCTGGTTCTTGCTCCCTGTGATCTCCCAGTTTGTAAGTTCTTGTTTATTGACTTTTTCATTAAATCCGCACTACCTACCTACCTTTCGCCTCAGTCTGCTCTGCATTTGGGTCCAACACTGTAAACGTGACATATTAAGCTTTTCTAGTTCCCATACAACCCAGTTTTGAGATGATTTTCAAATTTTTTAAAGGAGTAATGAGTTTCTGATTCCATGAAAAAAACTAAGTAAAAAAAAAAAAAAGGTAACTTTTAATTGTTCAGCTTTTGAGTGGATGCAACAAAGGGAATATTACCAAATAAGCTCTTAACTCCAAACACATGGGAGATAAACCTCCAAAATATCAACACTCCATATGATTTGATTGCAAGTCAAGGTAGTAAAATAAGCTGAAACAAAATGAACTAATTCTAAGAAACTTTTTAAAGTTTGTGCACCAAAAGTAACCATAGCTGGCATATATCTGTCTCCTATTAAAGTCCTCCTTAGGTTAGATACCATTCTTTGAAACGGTTAATTTGCCAAAAAAACATTTGATTGACTGATTTATTTATTTAATTTATTTTGTTTAATGTAGTTTAAACTCAAGATTAAATGATAAGACCTGGAATGTTTTTGTTTAGAATCATACCCGAACCTTTAATCCATTATGGCAATTGCCTATAGCTTCTTTAGAGGCCAAAGCTGAAACATTAAATCAGCAAGTGACTCCTACTAAAACTTAAATTACTCCATTCTGGTGTTTATGCATTCTAACTACTGTAGAGTTAAAACACAGTCCACATGAAGTCATAACTGTTTCAAACTTTTTTCAGGGATTTTGCTGCATAATTTCATTGACTCATCAAGAAGAGGAGAAGACAATCCATGTGGAGGTGAGGCTCTGTTTTCTAGCCATAACTGGTGATCATTTCACTGCTTTTTCACTTTAAAATGAAATATAATCACCTCACAATCCAAGGAATGTTTTGCTATTCAAAGATATTAAATAATTACAGCCACACACAGCAGCTGCGCCTTAAAACTGCAAAAGTTTTTTTGAGGAGAAAACCCCTTTATTCTATATGTAACTTCACACTATAGAAAATTCAGACACAGAACATGATCACCTCTTGCTAATGACCTCAGACAGATACGTTTAATGGCCTATTCTTTAATTGTAAATGACAGCATAAGCACTGAAAGAAAAAACTCTAAATAAAGCTTATTTAACACAACCATATTAAAGAGAAGCATCCCTCTAATCATTTTCAGATATTTTTAAAATGACTGACATACTTCTTTTTTTTTCTCTCAGTCTATTTAGAGCCTTCTTTGTATACCTTAAAGGCCTTGATGACATGACGACTCCTCATTCAGCCAAAGTGGGATCTTGATTTCAAAATGTATAAATTGAACTCTGTAAAGAGAAATTTTGAGGGAATCAATCTGCTGAAAACACAGCATTAAAATTTAACATTGACCTTTTTGAGTCCGCCGATAGTTCTTGGGATTTAAAATAGGACAAAGATAAGACAGTTCATCTCTATTTGTAAGACCAAAACAAGGTTTGCTAACTGATCAACATGTGAGTCAGTATATCAGAATAATGGCAGTATCTGTTAACCCTCAAAAGATTGTTTAACACTTAGAAACTAAAATCTCTAGGATATCTAGCTTCTGTTCAGCCACCCATTGCAGACACATGAAGTACTCCTTATCCTCTACCTTAATTTTCTACAGTTTAAGAGCTTGTTTTTCAGGGATGCAGAAAAAGACCTCTGTTCTTTTTACCCATAGAGTCCCTGTGTGTATTTCAGTATTAAAAGTGATTCATAACATGAATGTTTTATGTGCAGAAAACCACGCTAAATGAGATATGGCTGGCTCTTGTGGAGTTGGCATATTTCTTTTACTCCCTGCAAAGTTTTAAGTGATATTTGATTGAGTGCAACCTTGACAGCTTAGCAGGGCACCGAAGACATGGTTTCCTATGTAAATAGCTCCGTTAGATCAGTATTTGCCTGTATAATTGAATAATATATTCCAATTAGATCCCTTTTACAATGTGCCAAATTGCACGGTTGACTAACAGAGGCGGTATATGTTGTACTCCTCTGTAGCTGACAACTGCTTTTTTTTTATATGTAAGTAATTTTAATCTACAGTTTGTTTGGAGCAGAGCTTCACACAGGGATCACTCCTGGTGGAGGCAGTAATGAAACCATAAATCACAGCATCATTGGCCGTCTTCCTTGCCTCTGATATTTCCCCAGACACTTTCAGTCCAGCCCTTTTGGCATGCTTACAGTGTTAAATAGATTGACCGTAGAAGATAAACTTAAATGGGAATTTCAGGGGCTTGTGACTCAGAGGAAAAAAAGGAAGGAGCGAACTGTTAAAATCGGCGAGCATTTGATATAACTGGAAGCTTGAAGCAACAGAAGAGGTGCAGTTTAAGGATTTCCTCTGCATTGTGCAGCATGATGTGGGTGGAATGGTATTTAAATGTCAGTGAAATATCTTTTTATAGCAAAATGTATGAGCTGGCCTGGTGATGGAGGGAGTCGGGCCCATTGAAGGTTTCCACCTTGCGCTGGTTTTGTTGTGCATAAACAGGCAATGATGGGTGGCAGCAGGTTGGACTTTTTGTGAAAACCAACCCAAACCCCCACCTGTTAAAGGGCACATTTTCTTCAGTTGTGTTGTAGCTTGCAGCTCACTGCAATTATATTTGTGTCCATGATCAAAATCACGACGTATATGAAAAAAGCGCAAGTTCAGAATGCAGCTGAAAGTCGGTGAAAAGTAATAACTTTTGGAGTGCATAATTCATAATGCATAATTCATGTATCACGGTATAATACGGTTATGTACATTATTGAAGAAAAAAAATAGATGGCATTTGTAAATTTGACCACATAAATATAACCCATGCCTAATTTCCTTCTAAATGTCCCTTGGCAAGTTGATGTTAACAGTTTGTCAAGGGAAGTTGTCATATGTAGATATATGATAATATTCCCCAAAAACAAGATCAATAAAACCAAAAGGGGGAGAACACAGAGAACGTCACAGGACAGGTGATATTCAGAACAGCAGCATACCTGTCAAACTCTTTAATTCTATCAGCAGTTAGATTTCAGACAACATGGTTTGGGGCTCAAAATGTCTCTTTACCTAATTAATCAATCACTCTCTCCTCCATGTGGCTCAGACGTTGAGAAAACACTGAACTGGAGTTACTTATTGTTTATGAATGAAGCAAGAAAGTTTGGAAAGGATTATTGATTAATTATCACCTGGGTACATCAGTAGATGTTTTATATTGACAGAGTACATATAGAAATAAAAAACATAGTTAAATAAAGTCTTTACTTTAAATAATTACTTATGATTAGTGGACTCATTGGTCTGGCTGTTCCCTCCAAGTGTCACGTATTTTCCCTCGCCATATCACAAACTTTGATGTGTTAAATATTCAGCGCTATAAAGCAATGGAGAAGTTGATTTATGCTTTATTTATGTTTCAGGTTCTTAAGATTTAAAGGTTTTATGGTGTTTAAAATTTGATGGCAATTCCCTCTTTAACTAGATGATAAGAAAAGACAGGCTGCTCTAAAGATGTCAGGAATTTGTGTTCGTGTAGTTAGGGGAGCATCACTCTACATGATTTCTCTTTCACCTGATTCTGCAAGCTTTGTGGTAATGACCATTTCATGATTGAGGGACACATTCAGCACCTGCCAGTCCAGTAATTAGTTTGGGCTGTGGCATGATGGAAGCCGTTTTTCACCCACAGGACAATGATTGCATAAGAGCTGGCAAAACAGGGCTGCGTGATTGCTTTCTTTTGTTGCCGCTTTAGAGGGTGAAATGGCTTTCCAGAGCATTGTGGGGGTTACCTGTCAGCTCGAGTCTGGCATGTGCACCACCATGTGTCTTCATGCCTCGTGACAAATTAACAATACAGTATATTAGCTCAGACACAAGGTCATCGGTGGTGGTGGGGAGCGCTTCATTTATGACAGAGCAGGGAAATATTTCATGTTCTATGTGAATGGGGTAGACAGTGCTGCGACTCTGAAACTCTTCAGCAGCAACATGTAACGATTCCCTGTCAAAGAAAAACCCAGGAGGCACAACTAAAACAAGCAGAACCAACTAGAGAATACACACTTCAGCTAAAGCTGAAAATAACAAAGCTATATTTGTAGCTGTGCCACTGGTTGCTGCTTGTCTTATGAGCTGCTGTGAATTCCCACCTAAACCCATTGATTGTCTGTGCTGCGTATTCGACAACGGGTTACGATGTGGACATGTCTGAGAGAAGTTTTCATGTGTGAAGGAATTATTAATAGACAAACCGACCTTTACGTGTTACATTTTTTTGTATTTCTTTTTGTCAGACCATTTATTTCATTTTTTTTCATGGCACTAACTTTAAAATCACAAAATAACTAGCTTTTTGGATAAAGAAGAAAGAGGCTTTGAAAGTTAACATTTGAACATGGTGTGGAAATTATTCAGAAACAAGTTAATACAAAGAGCACTGGTGGGACACATTCAGTTTACATAACCTTGAGAGTATATGGGTTTTACTCAGGTTTGCAAAATCTGATTATTTCTCCGTAAAATATCTTGCTTCCTTTTTTAGAGTTATAGTGGAGAGGTTATGTACTATGAACTTTTTTGAGCTTCATATCATCGTAAAAAGTTGTGCCCTTGTTCCCTGGAATTTTGCTTTGATTCTTTCATGCAAGTGTGATAAATAAATCCTTGAATTTCTCCTGACAGGCATCCAGGGTGCCTAAACATTTGCGCCTATTTCCACAAAACTTCTCCACAGAGCTGCAGTACTTTCCACACCTCCCCCAGGCCTCCCTGACTCGGCTCCATCAGACTAGCGGCAGCAGCAATTAGCAAACGCTCTGTGGAATTGGCCATTGATACAAACTACTTCTCAGTTTAACTGGTCCTAAGAATTGTTATAGAAGGCATAAAAGATAAGCACCAACATGATAAGTGACAACATGCTGAAGGTGGAGTGCAGGAACAAGCAGGAGCTTTTTTAAGAGAAAGAGGCCAAATTGTAAAGTCATATTTCCTTTATGTAATGTTTGATACATACAACATGCTATAACAACTCAAATTAACACATTTACTTGATTTTGATGGCACAATACATATTGTGTTTAAAACTACACCTCCAGTCACAGAAGCCATTTAGGTTATGCCTATCAGATTTGCACACTCTGACCATAAACATTTGAATCGCTCGTTTCTGCAAAATTGTTCTAGCTCCCTCAGATTGAATGTGGAACTTTAGTAAACGGCAATTTTCAATTTTGTCACAGATTGGGGGAAACGGCGTTTTGTAAGATGTTCGAATGTTTTGTTTCTGTTTCATGTTGCATTAAGAGTTAGGCTAAATCTGGGAGTAAGGGTTAGTTAGAGTTAGGTTACATCTGGAATGCCCAAGTCCTTTGAGACTTACTATCCTGAAACGTTTAGATGCACCTTTTCTCCTACACACCCAAATAAAACGAGTGTATCGTTTCCAGGTCTATGCAGAGCTGAATAACATGAGGTAATTCAGCCATTTCAGGACTGGCCGCCCTGGGTTAAAGCAGCTATATTTATATCCATCCATCCATTGTCTATTCCCTATTATTCTTTGTGCGTCCTTGTTGTGGGGGGTGTCTCAGGGCGAGAGGTGGGTCCACCGTGGACAGGTCAGTAGTTAATCACATGGCAACATAGTCCATCACAAGCAACCGCCAAGCAACAAATAACCAGAGGAAACATCCAAACATCCTGCAGAAATGCCTGGATATTTTCACTGCAGGGTGAAACTATAATATGACCATTTTACTGTACATATACAGAGAAAAAATTAAAAACACATTAGTACTATTAAGAAGATTTGTAAAGACAATTAGATGAACTGCATTTTATTTAAGATCATTTTCAGGTTTTCTTTAATTTTATTTTCATAACTAACTGCTTTAACTGTTTTACTAAGAATACCAAAAACATAAATAGAAAACACGCAAAAGACAATTCAAAATCTGGCTACAATATAAACATAAAAAAATGCATGTTGTTATAATGTGAAAAATAATGGAAGAGGGCTTGAATATTTTTATGAGTCAACGTAACACAGTTGCATGTAGACTACTTGCATATTTATGATTTGTAATGTCTAATCACTTTGCATCACCACTAAATTTACAGATTCACTATATTTTTGTGTTGACTAGGATTACAAATAAATAAATAGTCAGTTAACATAAAATTATACTTTTTCATTGAAGGTTTACGGTGAGGGTAAAAAAAACAACATCCTAAATGATTGATATACAAACAAGTTTAAAAGTTGATTATTTAGTATTATGTTTTGTGAATGCGTCTCAAATAGTGTACCAGTATTTTCATTTAAATTTGGTTTTTGTCACAGACCTTTACTGGAGAGGGTTCTGTAAACCAATCATGGATCTGGAGTATAAGGGAGACACTGCATTATAAATCATAAAATGAGATTTGAAGCAGATCCACTTTTGCACCAGAGCCACTGGAGGCCCTCAGCCTGGGGGGGGAAGAGGGGGAAGCTGTGGCGCACAGGCTGATGCGGGAGGGGGAAAAAGGCAAGAACGAGAGTGAGAGAGGCCATCTGACACCGTGAAGTGATGTGGAAGAAACAACTCCAGGTTTTGTGACTGCTGAGTGAGAACCGTTATGAAATGATGAGAGGCTTAGCCGTTTTTGAATATACCCTCTGCGTGTGCTTTGAATATGTGAGTGTGGAGGCTATTTGGTCTGTACCTGAGGTATCATCCACCCCCCCACCCCCGAAAAATAAAAGATAGAAAAATCTTTTTTGCCCGTCAGAGAAAATAGGATGTGAAGTGGTCGGGTGGTGCACTTTGATCACACTTCATTGGTGTTCGATTTATGACCGCTATCCTCTGCATGGTCAAGGCCAAACATTTTGAAGATGCTCTAGACAGACCGGTTAACCTTTCACCCCGGATGCAGAGCAGGCGTGTTCTGTTGGCAGACCTCTCCTTAGCCTCCCGGTGCCAATCAAGCGATTTAATCCAGTTGCAGAGGAAGGAAGTAGCCTTGGCTATCTGGCTCTAATCCTGAGAAATCCACATTCTTTTCCAAAGCTCCAGCATCAAGTGCTGTCAATTATAGCTAGAAAAAGCTTAAAGAAAAAGAGACACGCACAATGGAGTAAAAAGTCTCCTGTGGATCTCTGAGAGCGGAACAAGTACATTTACCGTCAATGTGGTACAACAACAACTTAATTAAGTAAATTGGCCAACTAATTCTAATTTCAGCATGTTTACCAATGTAGAAGACGTGTTTTAATAGGTTTACCTTGTAAATTGTGATTAGAATGGAATTGAAAACGGTAAAGCAATTTTCCTGCCCCTCTTGCTCCCTCTATTTTGCTTTCCAATAGTTTTCACATCTCTTCAGCTCTTCTTCACATCACAGCCTCAATGCATAACAATGGAATTTATTGAGGCAGAATAAACCTTATTTAATTTGAAAAATGATGCATGTTTTTTAAGTAAACTGCAAAAGGTGTCATGCATTTTTATTCAGTCACTTGGGAGTGAATTAACCTTGAATATACTGACTTATTAGATGCTGCAACAACATAGGCTTCTAAGCAAAATATCTATATTTTCAGAGAAGTCATTTGTTTGCACATGAGTAATTGGAATAAACAGCCAATCAGAATAGAAATGTGTCACATAAATGCTCCCACTAGAGTATTCTGATTGAATTCAGCTCAAAGGGCAAAAATTCATAATCTGAATGTGAGTGGTGGTTTATGCTAATTGATAATCTGATGCATTTAAACACTTATTAAGATTTTCTGATAGTAGCCAACTGACCTGACGGATCATATGTACGCCATGTCGGAGAGGCCAAACTGAATGAATTTGGTGTCCATATAAAAAATTATTTTATTAAATGTATTCATGAGGCTTTCATAGAACCGCTGAATTTATTCAGAAATTAAATCATACACAGGCAACTTATGAAACCATTTTATTGCCCTGTATTTTATTTAGGGATATCAGAATAAAGGAGGAGTCATCATAATTATGTGCCAGTTTGTGGTTTAAATATGATAAAATATGAAAAAGTTGGAGAGATTTAAAGACAGTAGATGCAGAAAATGGTGTGGAATGTGGTTGGTGGTGAATATAGAGTCTCATTTGGTCTAACCACTGTGACAAGCTTCAGTGCTGCATTAGAGGGTTTGATACTGTGCAAATATGTAATCTTTGAAATCTAAATCTCCAGCTTTATTTGCACTACAAGTTTCACATCTTTTATGTATTTTTAGAAGTAGGCTAACTCCAAACTCACACATGCCACATTCTTTAAATAATGTATGCGTTGAGCTTGATCTTGATCTGGGTCATTGTGGTCTTTACAGTGTGATCGACTCAACGCTGCGAATGACGAGGGCTCATTTAGCTATATATTTGTCGCACGCTTTCCAAAGTTATTGGAAGGAGAGAAGAAGTGTCACATTTTAATGGTGGAGCGGAAGCAGTGAGATTACTGTGTTGATAACTCTTTTGTGTTTTGGCCTTTTCGGTGCTCGGGCTTGACAGCTTTCTCCCCTCATTCTAGATGACGGCAGCTGGAAGCGAGTTGTTTCTTTCCACAGGAAAAACGGAACAAAGGACAAATCAGAGCTGAATCGAGTAATGGTAAATTTAATAATTGAAAGCCCCCTGTCCGGTCCTGTGTTTCATATTTATTGACAGCCTATTCATACAGACAGCAGGCAGTGACTGAGTTTGTGCCCCACGGTAACAGAGTACTGATCATCTATAGGCAACAGCGCATTTGTTTGAAGCCAAACCGCTGCTTCGCTCTGAACCCGTCAGAACCTGATGCAAATGAACCCGTTTCTGGCTCACTGCACGCCACAAATTAATAACCACACACACACCCTGCATTACAGCGCAATTAGATTGTCCATTATTTTGTAAACGCCAGCAGAATCATTCCGTCCTCTCCAGCATATTGTCATGTGGCTGCATTTGCCTAACAAACGGGAGATCAAAGGCGCGTTTTTGAATCCTAATCAAATCTATTTGGAGTCCCTCGTCGGTGCAGGATGGCGGGCTGCGGTCTGCGCCTGGCACGGTTTGAGGCCCCGTCTGAATACCTGCAGCAGTAAATAGATGGGCGGGAAGGATGATTTGCATATAAAAAGGAGCCATGATAAAAGAAAATACTTAACCTGGAGTTTCTCACCATCCAACACTCTGGCACCTCCAGCAGAATGACAGAAGACTGCTTTTTATCAAAGGGGATCCCATTATAAGATAATTGTATTTATTCTGGTGGGAGAATGAAAGGGAAGGGGCAGACAAAGAACATGGTCTGCAGTGCTGTAGACCGGGATGAACAACTGTAAGAGACTGAAGAGCCCACTTGCTTTAAATACAGACGAGCGGAGCGCGGACTGTGGTGTCGGCATGCGTTTGTGAAGGGACCTGTGTTTTCTGCAGAGATGAGCGCTTTGAACATGTAGGAACCCTATGAGGTATAATTCATGTTGTGTCAATTACCAAGAAGCGCATGTAACAAGATGAACAGAGGGATTCCCAAACCAGAACTCTTCAAACAGCTTGCGCTCACTTCTCCACCCCGTTAACACTTCTCCTGTCAGTCATGCAGATAGATCAATGCAGGAATACTCAGCAGACTCCAAGGTTTCTGTCCTGGTTTAGAAGATTTGTTTGTTGATCCTGAGAGGCTGAGGCACATAGAAACACATCTCTGGATTTCTCTTAGTCATAAAATGTATTAAGAGGTCTACAAGTCTGCAACCTTGCTAGGCGGGAAGGTAAATGAATAATCTGATCATATATTTGCGTATTTCTAACTGAAATGTTGTAAACTAGAATGCTCTGTCAGCCACTTTTAAAGCCCATTAATACTCACTGTCTTCTACCCATCTCCTGTGTTCTTCTCATACATATTTTAGTTTGCCATTAGGGAGCTTTTGGATGCATATCCAAAGATGATAGCAATTTTTATTTATTTTTTCCCATTGAAACTAAGAGCAAGAGAAATGTAATTTTTTTGTCCACATGCCACAAACTTATTTAAATCTGGAAAAATGTGACAAATTTTTACAACTGATTAGCTCCGTTGAAATCTGGTAGCAGTTGTACAAAATGGTTTCAAACATACAAATCCAATCCAAAATAAAACAGTGGATACTCACCTGTTCATGGTAACATATTTGTGGATTCACCTACTCAGATTTGACTGTGAAACAAAACTTAAAATACTTTGCAGAAAGTTTGTCTATTCACAGATTTGTTTGTAGGGCATATCTGGGGGAAAAAAAGCTGATTGGGAAGTTGAAATACCTGGACCCATCAGAACTTGACAGGCTATTGGCTGACACTTGCAAAGCGGCCCAATCCATGAGTGGCATTCATTTTCCTTGGACTTCATGGGCTGCAGCTCAAAGAGTGGAGATAATTAAAACCTGTGCTGTTTGCTTTAGGAATAGCAGTACGACGATTCTCACTGTGCATATTAATGCATATTTTAATGCATGTGGTTTTACAGGGGTCTCTCTTAGACAGATAATATAAACATTTAATTTTTCATTAAAATATACATGAATTTAGACGGTAATAGTTTCAAACTCATCCAACCTTGATTGCATTTCAGTTTAGTGACTCTTCAGTCAAGCAGCACCACGCAAATGCAAAGACTACAGATGAATAGCTGCAGGATTAACAAACCTTTAAACTGAACTCTGAGCTAACACAATACTTAGCAGAAAAATATAAATCAATTAGTTCTGGCTGTTGTTTTAATGCCTGAATGCTGGTTGTTTATACCAGTCAAACCAGGCTAACTGAACTAAGATATAAAGTGTCTAAAAGAAATTTAAGTCATTCAAACTTTCCAAAAAGAAAAAAGAAAACCGCCAATACGTGCTACCATTTCTAGTAGAACACTTTCATTAAGCAGAAACAAATTCCTATGATTCATGCAACACAATTTTCTTCCCTTTTAATCAAAGCTATTTGTAAAGGTCTCAAGAGTGACCAAAAAAATAATTGAATAAAATTAATTTACCTGACTGGACGTGAACATTTGGGCTTCAATCAAAGAAGCCCAAATGTACTGGTTCAGGTACTTGTTGGTACTTGTTGTTTCTACATTGGCAACAATAAATAAGGGTGGCAGTACTGATTAATGAAATTAATTACAATGCTTGTGCAATTTCACGTAGTCATTTACTTGACTGAGAAAGTCAAAAGGCCCTTTACTTTGATGAAGACTAAAGTTTCAGAGTTAAATATCAGCTTCAGTTGGCTTTTGAGTGTTACATTTCTAGAAAAAGTTATCTGGTCATTGTACATGTACAGTGATATATAGGATATTTATTCCCATTATTGCCCATATGTCTACACTACTGCTTGTCTCTTGGCACCTAATTACAGCAGAAGTTAAAATATTCAACTATGAAAAGTGGTTCTCGGTTCAGAAGGAACATGTCATCCGGGTGCACAAATTCATTAAACAGAAGCAGATGCAACAGCTATTTGCCTGTGTAAGTTATAAATATGTGTGCTGGTCATTTCACTGCTTTGGGATTTTGTATCTTATTACTTTTGATCGTTTTGAACTTAACTTTCTTTTCTTTGACTCCGACTGTAGGATGTTTCTTACAAACCAGGAGCTGATTTGTACTCACGAGGGAAGGTGTTGTACCCACTTTGACAGCTGATTTAAAAAGGGTATTATGTATTTTTCAGGCACACAGTGTCTGGAAACCTCAATTGTTATAAAAATGCAATATATATAAAAGAAAAACAGACATCATGCGGACACCGGTGTCCTCATGGACCCATTGGAAAACATTTTGGGCGTGATGGTTATGGGGTTAAGAAGTTCCTAGTCTTTGCAACAGCTCCTTCAGCACATCACCAAAATGCTTCTCGATATGCAATACTGAGTGTGAATCAATAAAATATAAAAGTTTAATTCAATTACCAAAACACTCGCCTGCATTCTTTAAAGCAGCAGTATGAGAGTATTTTCTTTTAATGTTTTTTGCTTATTTGTTAAAACTACCAATATGTAGTGACAGTATGGTGTAAAACGGGCAATCTGTGAAGAAAAAAAAATTAGCTTCTCTGACTTCTCAATATGGTCCGACTGTCATCTGAAGAAATACACCGCTTGGTCAGAAGCAACCAGTCAGAGGAGGATCTTAGGGCAGTTAATCACCGCAAGCTCGCGTTTCCTCTCCCCTATTCTACGGCTAGTTCATCTTATTCCACCACAACAGAGGCTAACATGAATGCTCAGGCTAGTAAGCGTTGCAACCGATTACAGAAGATAATCGGTTCTCCTGGAATGGGAAGTTGTTTCTCCGCTATTAGCACACTTAGCAGTGCATATACTCTCATAAGACCTTCCTCCCGGATCTGATTGGTGGTTTTTGACCGGGAGCTGTTCATTTCTTCACACTCCAGTAGGAGCTCAGGGAGGAGATTGCTTATGGATCATCTGTAGCGACATGGTGACAGTTTTTTTTTTTTAAATATGTAGAAAAAACATTTTGGAACGGTTACATACTGTAGCTTTAAACAACCAGCTTAGAATAAGTAAGCTTTTTACATTGCTCAAACTTTGCTCGGCTATGAGTAGATTGATGTGACATCTCTGGTGTAGTTCAGCAGATGACCAGCTTTATTAGCCTTTCCACTGAAACATCTTTAGGCTGCATTTAATGTCAAACGCCCCGCACATCTACCTCCTGCTCTGGAAAGGAGACAGCTGGCTGCTGCCGCTGCTGCCGCCGCTGCTGCTGCTGGAGGGCATCACAATGAGCCATGTGGCCTGAGGGAGTTGAGGTCTTCAAGAAACCACAAGGACATTTGCCTCATCTCTCATGGGCCTCTTTTGATGTTTTCATCGTGTGCTGTACTGTAGCCATACATAGTTTTAACCTAGTGAAAACATAAGCATCTGTGAAAGAAAATGAGTTCCTTTTCCGAGCTCCCCTCACCTAGTCCTCGTGCCGTGAAATGTGTGCATGATCTCCCTCGAACTGGACTGACGTGTTGCATAATTGTCGTGCCCGCGAGGTGACCTTGATGATCAGTGCAGCTGCATCCGCTATCTGTGTACCAGAGCCCGGCTCTGGGGAGTCGTTCATCTAGATAAGAGAGCCATCAGTCAAGGCGGCAATTGATCGGCGCGTCAGAAGCTTTGATTTTCTTGTGTAATAATCGGCTCATATTTGACACCTTAATGTGTAAACAGGAAGGGAAGAGTGGGGCAAATGAATTGTGAAGGACAGTTTTATGCTTTCTCTGCTGCATTTATGTTCGAATATCTATCAAAGCTGATCTGGCCAAGGATGAAAAAAGTAATTACCCCCACTTGTTAAACAATCATGGAATTTAAACACATTTGTCTGAAAGCTGAGTCATGTCAGTAAAATCGATAAATTAGTAAATGGGATCAGACTGACATGAACTAGGCTAAAAGATCACCAAATCGACATCGATTCTAAAAAAAGGTGACTGAGCCAAAATCACATCCATGAGACAGTTGTAACGCCAAAACCACCACAGGCCTGAAATTACACAAAGGTCCGTTTTACATTTACCTAAAAACATATTGACTGAGATTTGTGGAAATATATTCTGTGAACTCATGAGACAGAAATGTAACTTCCTGCAAGGCTTGCATCTCATATCTGACGTAAAACCAAAAGCATTTTTAAGGGAAACAGCTAAATGGCGGCTACTTTACTGCTTCAGCATCCTGATAACTTGCCACTGATCACTGGTGTTATGAAATTTGCTCATTATTAAATGCTGCAGGGCAATATCCAAGCATCAGTTTGACATCAAGTGAAGATCAGGGATAATATTATCCGAAGTACACCAACAAGCCCATCCTCTAATAAAAGAAAAAGCTAAGATTTCACAGTGGCTTAGTCAAAGTCAACAACTTAAATCTATTTGAGGTGTTGTGGGGTAAGTGATTAAAGGCAGCTCATGCTACAAAACCCTCCAATGTGACTGAATTAAACAATCATACAAAGAGAACGCCAAAACTCCCACAGCGATGTCAAAGACTCATTGACAGTTTTTCATAAATATTTGATGGCAGTTGTTGCCAAGGGTGGCGCAAACAGGAACAAAGTTTTGGGGGTAATTTATTTTCACCTACAGCCATTTTTTTTCCTTAAAAAAAAAATTCAAATTATAATTTCAAAACAGATTTTCTTGCGTCTTTTAACCATGATATCTTTGGTAGAATATTAAAATTTGAGTGACAAAAAAAAGCAAAGACAGTAGAAAGCTGTGACAATAAGTCTTTAGAGCACTTTATGTCACCAATACGAGCCACGCTGCACTCAGAAGACGATAAATATGTTGTCTGTATTGCTATTTTCCAGCGAATATAATAAGACGGACTCATTGGAGAGCCCCAAATGCCAGGCATTTATTCATGATGCATTGTGAGACAGTGCCGGATTAGTGCGTTTGGTCCCCCGTTGTGGTCAGCGTGCTACTAGGACAGTAAGAGGCAGGCTGACATGTGTTAGGCATTGATAATGACTGGTTGAATCACAGCATACCCACTGGAGTGCTGGGCAAAATAAAAGCGCACAACCGTATCAGTCCCAAGCATGGCGGCAATCGCCCACAACAAAGAGCAGTGTCTTGCATGCTGAGCTAAGCTGATGGGTTTTATATTCAAATAATGAGGATGGGACAGGGAAAAAAAACAACACCACCAGCATCGAGGGATTGCTTCCTACATCACGGCATCATAAGCCTCCATGTACATGGATATATGGTGGCTAGATTCATGGTTTATGCCTGATCTCATATTAGAAATGTTTCTAACTCAAAGAGGCGTTCAGCATTTCAAGTTGAATTATTTTTATCCGGCTCTTTGGCATCACAAAGTTTCTGTCAATACATTGTTGATTTTCAGTGGTCTCTCTGTATTTAATGAGGGGGAAGTGCGTAACATCTTGCTTTGTTTACCAGTCCTTTTCTGTCTGCCTGGTCAATAGGTTCAATTTGATTCAGTCTGCGGGTGGGAAAATAAATTGGACTTGTAATTGAGGTCATGTTAGACAAGATTCAGTTTGCTTTTATATTTATTACATTCAAATAACTAATGCAGGTGTACATTTTACAGATTTTTGATTATTCTGGGATGTAGAGTGTCAAGACGATGCTTTGCCAAAGTATTACCACCGTGTGGAAACCTTTTAGCATTTTGTCACGTTAAAAAAAATCAAACTTTGGTGTATTGTATTGGGATTTATATATGTTAGACCAGCGGTTAGCGACAACAAAAAAAAGCTTTTATAAATGTGTACAATATTTATTATTTGGAAATTTCCCTCAAGCACAAATATAGAAAGTGTAGCATACAAATCAATAGATTGAAGAGCCACCTTTTGCTGCATTTATGGCTGCCAGTCATTCAAAATATAATTCTCAGTTGGATTCATCTCTGAACTTTGACTGGACCGTTATAGTGTCTGAATAGGCTTCCCCCATTATCTGTGACTGCATGTTTAGTGTGCTGAGGAAAGGCATCCCTACAGAAGCTATGGTGCTTTCATGCTGCTGTGCAGTGTTTGATCCCACAATACTAGCATTTTGCATTAAGTTTGAAAAGCACAATTGTTCATTTTTTGGCCAGTACATGGCAAAGCATTAGAACAAACACTCTATATGCTGAGGCCAATCAGGACTTTCTCTGTATGCCTTTCCTTATCCTCTCTGCTCATTTCCTTTCCAATTACTTTAAGTAAAGGCCATTAGTGCCACAAAATCTTTACAAAAGTTCAACTGCTCAATTTCAGTTTAAATTGAACAGAGTTCATTTTAACCTTCCACATTTTGCTTGTGCCCTTCATGACTCGTAGGAGTCTGCACTTCTATGGCTTTTTATGACTTTCTTTGAACTTTGACCCTATTGTTGCCATTTTTATTAAGATTATATTCAACTAATAGTAGTTGTGTCAACAAATGTATCCACCTAAACTCTATGTATCTGTAGCTCCTCCAGAGTTATTGACCCTCAGTTGCTTCCCTGCCAGTTCAGGTGGTCGGCCATATTTTGTTAGGTTTGCAGTTGTGCCATACGCTTTCTCTTGTTTGCAAGTTGTAACTTTTTCTGAACTGACTCCTTTGTCTCTTGGTCTCCATGAACTTCTGAGGTCTTCTCAGAACAGCTGGAAATGTTACAAATCAAGGTAAGTTGCAAAGGCACTTTGATGTGCAGGATTTTAATTGGGGGTAAAAGGAAGATTAAAAGGGAATGAATACAGGTGCACATTATGCTTCAGAATATTGTTTGCTAAAACAATGAAAGCCATGAATAAATGTCCTTTCCCTGTAGTTATTCCCTCCTATGTGTTGATCTACCACTAAAATCAAGTAGACTATAATGTGACAAAATGTGAAAATGTTCAAGTGGCGCAAATACTTTTAATCCTAAAGTAATGTATATTTCACCCTTTCTAGCGTATGTGCCAGTATCTGAGGAAAGATTCACTGATCAAAATGTTTCCTGACAACATTAAAAAGGCATGGTCTCACAGGCTCACCGTGTGATTTGGGAATATTTATACCCTCATTATCACTTTGCAGATGTCATTGTGGTGCCTGGATAATTAGCTTCCCAGAACCCTAATTTAGGAGTCAGACTCTGCAACACCCGTAAATTTATATGTATTTGTGGAAATTGTTTTAGTATTTAGTACAGAGGTCCTAATTAAGATTTTTTTTTTCTTCTGATACCAAAACAAATAATTTAAAAATAGGTATTGGTTGAAGCAAGATTCAACTGAGTGGGGTTATGTAAAACTTGCACAGTGTGCGTCTCTTTGTATATAGACAGCTGCAAGAGACTGTTCACATAAAATAAAAACATACTCATCAAAAATCAGCTGGGATGTGCAAATAGCAGCAGGTGTGTTTAAAAACTGTTAGTTTATTGGTTATAGAGTTCAATAGATGCTAGGGGGGAAGGATATGTGATGATGCACCTTTGTGTGCCTAGGATGCAGCAGTTGGTACTGAAGGAGTTCTCCGGTTATGCAACACAAAAGCCTGCAAGTGTTGCTTTAAAGTACTTTTCTACACATGCCTCCATTTAACTCAAATGTTGTAGATTATCCTGTCCATGCAAAGAAAAAAACACATTTTCATTTGGATCTTTTTAGTTTAAATCATAGAAATTGTACTGTTTGTAAGCTTCAGGTTTTAAAGAAAGTAAACATCCCTCTGATCAATCTGGTATTTAGGAAATATGGATAATTTGAGTTGTAAAACAGGAAAGGGATGATCTGATCTAAAATACACTTAGGAGAAAATATCTCTGTGAATAAAGAGAAAAAAGGATCATTTAAATGTAATTTTCAAAAAAAAATGCGATGTGAATCTCTGAGCCAAATAGATAGTAGTGTGTGTGTATTTCCACTTTTTAGGTGTGCAGTGATCCTAAACTTTAGACTGGAGGCTGGTTGGTTCAGGGGCAGCAGAATTTTAATAAAACAAAATCCAGACCCACCCAAACAGAGTCTGGGGCAAAAGAAACAGAAACCATGAGGGAAGAAACTGGTAGGAATAATGGATAAAGCAATGAATGAAAGGACCCGAGGTTTATAAAGGTGGTTTTCACATGAACCTTGAAGACATAATAGTGATTCAGCCACAGATCGGGGTGAATGAAATTGAATCTCAAGTGGAGCTGAGTAGAATTGCCAGATGTTATACTGAAGAAACCATCATGTCAACAGTTTTACTCAAGTAGAAATAAAGTATTCTTTAGTGTGTGTCTGTTCTTAGCATATTTTTGGTTAAAACCAGTTTTCTCTTTGCTTAGTGAGGAAACTTAAGGTGGGTAAAGTATAAGAATTGTAATCCAAGTAAGAGCAGTTATACTTCAAAATACTATTCAAGTAGAAACAAAAAGCCTGGTGTAGTAATTCTACTCATTGTAGTACTTTGTTGTTGTTTCAAAAACTATTTAATGAAATATTCTCTAATCTTATGTTCTGTGCAAGCTTAGCTTCATTGACTGTATTGGTACAAGTTGTTGATTCTGTAAGGCACTTTGGTGTGAAAAGAAGCAACTGTGTACAAATTATACACTAATTTGTAACTGTTTATTTTTTACAGTATTTTGTAAACATTAATTTTTTTAATATTGAGTTATATCTGAAGTAGTTGGATGATCTGTGGGCATTCTGATATGCATTACCCTCGTAGTGACTGTCTAATAGCCTGGAAACCTGCTATAATTACCCTCCAATGACTTATGCACACCTGTTTAAATTGGTTATAAATGCCTCCCCCCACCTGGGACTCAGAGGAAGACTCAATCATGTCGAGCTGATAGGCTGTTTGTGAAATAGAGGCTCCAGCATTAATGCTTGCGCTCCAGCTCTCTCTTGCAGGTGTTTCTCAATACATTTGAGTATTTTACATGTTCATTAATTTCAGGCAAGCATTTATTACTAATAATTTTAATTAAACCACAAAATTCAGTTCTTCAGAAATGTTGAATATTACACAACTGATTTTTTGGAGGGGGGTGATGGGATTTACACAGAAATGTGGCATTACGGTGCACAAAATCATGGTGAAGACTGCTGACTTGATGGCTCTTGTGACGGTCACCGTCCAAGAGGAGGATCAGGCCCAAAAGGTCATTGCTAAAGAAGCTGGCTGCCCAGTGTGCTGTTACCAAACATATGAATAGAAAGCTGAGAGAAGGGAAAGGTTAAGAAGTGACACGGAAAAGCCTTGAAAGCATTGTGAAGCAAAGCCTACTTAAGTGCTTGGTTGAGATGCAGAAGGCTCAGAGTGAGGATGGAGTCAGCACTTCGAGAGTCGCCACAAACATCTCAAATGTCACATTCCTTTTGCTAAGCCACAACTGAACTGTAAACAATGTAAGAAGTTTTTTTTTTACTGTGCTAAGAAGAACAGAAGACAGATTACTTTACTGTCCAAAGTAATATTTTCAGGTAAAATTAAATTGTGTAATGATTTAGAAATCATTTCACAGCAATATTACAAGCTGATTGCCTATGCAGCACCTTATTGAAATAACATTTAATGCAAAAGACCAAGTGGTCAGTGCATAAACTAAACAGTTCATGGACATATTAAACATTTCTGTCTTTTTTTAACATGTCATCCAAATTTTCTGAAATACGGGATATAGCTTGTTCAGTTTATCTGTAAAATTTAATAGAGATAAACACTTCAAATGTGGCCATTAAATTTAAGTTTTTCAATTAGATGTGAATCTGTAAAATTTACTCTTTTTTTTATTTATAAATTTCCCATTTTGAAGTCCTGGACTTTTAATTCACATTTTTAGATTTTCTTAACTTTTCAAAATGTTGTAGAACTATTATTTACACATTAAAGCTCTCATTCCCACTTTCAAGTTCAGATTAGTTTCATTAAAGTAAGAAGTTGATTTTTGTTAAGAAATAAGATGGACCTCTACTAAAACAATGTGAAAGGTTTGTTTTTGGGGGGAGAAAATATGACAGTTTTGTGAAAAATAATTGAAAGCTAAGAATAACGGACTCCTTCTTTTCTAAAACCTTTATTTGTATTGGCTGACTCATTGCTTAGTTTGGTATCTAAACAAGACCCAAAACAAGACCAGTTTTAAACCAAAAATTAATTTGCATTAAATCTTTTTTGTTAGGTTCTTGTGACCTGAAATTGCACAATTTAGACAGAAATGAGATGGAATAAGAGAAGGGTGGGGGGACGTGTAGAGCAAAGGTCTCAGGGTCGGGAATCTAACCCTGGACAGCTGCATCGAAGACTAATGGCCTCTGAATATGAGGCACCTGCTCTGCTGCTGCAGCACATACCACCTCAAAATCCTCCTTTTTCAAATTTTCTATAATTTTCCGTAACATGTTTTTGTATAGGTTTCCATACAGAAGAAAAATATCTACAATTTCAAACATTTCTGAGTTTCTGAAGTCTGCTTTTAAGCTCTAGCAGGGATGGACCCCGTTTAACTGCAGTTTATTTATTTTTTAAATAATAGGGGACTTTGTCATGGAAACCCCTTTCTTTGATGTTCTGAAACCTAGCTTTAGTCATATATTTTATAAAAACACAGCCAACAGTGTTATTCACAAAACTACTTTCAGAACAGGCTCCTTTCAACATCTAGATTATATCTTTTAAGGACAAGTCTGATAATCAATAGAATCACAAAAATAGCTCTGATTGTCATCTTTTGAAAAGAGTGCATGTTGTTTCCTGGAACAGGTTCTCCTCTGTGACCTGCCTTTACCTTCTGTTTCAATTGTTCACTGTTATTTCCCTAGTTTAGCCCTGACAGGCTCGTTACAATGAATTGGAGGTTCCACAAAGGAGACTTTTTACGCCACATTAGGCAGGGGTCCCACACGCTTCTTTGGCACTGAAATACAATTTATTTGGACAGAGCGGCTCATGTTGGCAGATTGGCTGTTACAAGTTCCCTTGATTTCTAGTTTTTTCCTGCAGCCAACTTCTCTGTTGAAGTTGAAGTTTACTGTTCAAGTAAGGATTTGGTGCTGCTAGAGGCATTCAAAGAATGACCAGAATAATTTTTCACAAATTACCTCTGACGTCATTTCCCTGCGGGAGTGCTGTAGTGACAAAAAAGGAAAATAATTTTTCAGCATTGACACCACCAGCGGTGTTGTTTCATTATTCTTGTAAAAATGCGATTTGGGGTTCATGAAAGCAATTTTTTTTCCTTCTACAGGGAATATGCTGTGTTGTCTGTCAAGCAATGAAAAGCAGCTGATTAACCACAGTTGTATAAGTGGCCCAAACGCCACTGGTGGGCCTCTGGGTCGTCACGTCAGCGAATCAATTTGTTGTGTGCCCGCATATGAAATAAGACCTAATGAGAAGTGCCTCAGTCTCAATCACAAAGCAACAGGGAGAGACAAGGACACATTTTTTCTCCCCTTTTTTTAAAGCCATATTATCACCAATACATATGCATCTCAAAAAAGTGATTCATTTCAGTGACCAGTGTGTTGTGCTGCTGTGAAAAAGTATTTGCCTCCTTAATGGTTTCACTTCTTATTGTTGAACAATTTCAGATCATGAAACACATTAGATGACCAGACAAAAATGTGGTTTTATTTAAGAAAAAAATATACAAAGAGAAAATATGTTTCCTCTCTAAACATAACTGGTTGCGTTGGAACAGCAGAGTTTGTGAAAGGGGCCCACAGTTGCAAGAAAATATTTAATTGTGATACCACAAGTGAAAATTGAGCTAATATAATTATTTTGATTAACCCTGATTTTTGGGACACTTTTCTTCTTTTACCATAGCTCAAAAATAAACACAGTAAAATAAAGTAGAAAAGAACAAATAATTGTACAAAAAGGGTCTCAGGGTAAGTTTTAAAATATGGTCCACGGTTTCCAAAATTTTTTTGCTCAAATGTTTTTCTATTTTGTTCCAACTTGCGTATCAAACATGAGGCCTCGGGGCCAAATCTGTTCCACCGTAACTTCCACCATAAGAGTCCTCTAGATTCTGTAGATGCATAAATAGAAATTTCTAAATAACAGTTCTGTGCTCAAATATTATTTTATTAATTAAGGCAGTTTTAAATTTGTATACTGTCAAATTACGTCAAGATGATCAATATTGTCTTAAGTTCACAGAATGATTTGCTTTAAATTAAACTACTGAAATAAATTAAATTTATTATTATCTCCTAATGCACCAACGTACACTGCAAACTGCAAACGCTTTGTTGGAACTGTTTTAAAAATTGCATCCAATTTTCATGCTTCCTCCCAGGCTCCATCTCCATAGCGCCATCAACATGCTCTGCCCATACGTGCTGACTGGATAAGTGCAGTGTGGCTGCACAACGCGCAATTTGTACGTAAAATTGCAGGGTAGCGTTTTTCTCAGCAAGAAGGGATATAATGTATATTGACTTGTTTTGATCGAAGCTGTTTGAGGGACATTTGAGAAAGTTCACTCGTGTATTTTTGCTCACCACTGAAGCCTTTGATAGTGATGGACAGGTGTGTGAAGGGTAATAAGTACCGTAGCTGAAGTAAGAATGCACTGACAGAACCCATTACCTCTGCAGGAGAATGCTTCACACATCCACTCAAATCAGAAAACATGAGGGTATAAATAGGAAAATGCTCATTGGCCTCCGCATAGCGACTGGAAAATTGAACATTATTAGGGTGCTATATGTCTTCTAAATGGGTCTGTGACACTCTTCTGTTTGTGCTGTGTGCAGGGCAAAGCTGTCAATCAGTGCAGAACAAGATGCCTCTGTTTAACTTCAGGCTGTTATTTCTAGACCTACTGAGACTATTACTCAAAATTGATGATCCTTGTGTCATGATGTAAATTAAAGTCTTATAAGCCAAGTTCATAGGAATTTCAGACAGTCTGACGGGAGCGTTGCTCATTTTGATAATCACAGTCATAACTTTCTTTTCAAAACAGCCCCGGACTTTGTTTGCTCAGAGTATACGAGGGGGTGGCGGTTTAAACGAAGGCTCCCAATTAATGAAGATAGAGGGATTGCTAAAGCAGCGAGGTTTCATCATCCTCTTGTGCTCTTATATTTAAAGCTTCTAATCTTAAAGTTTATAGGCACTTTCGGTAAAACTCTCACTGCGAAAGCATTCACAGCCCTGGAATTTTTCCACGTTTTGTGACTTTCCAACTTCAAGACATTTTATTTGAGTGTCCTGTGAAATTTGGGATGTACAATTTACGCTTAAAATGTCAGCATTGTATGATAGACGAGTATCTTCCCTGAGCATTCTCTTCAAGAGACTGTCATAGAAAAACAGTGTCTTCAGTCAGAAACTTCTTTAAATGTGCTGCAACACAAAACTGCAATAGGAGATTCTTCCTTTTCACAGCCATCACAGAAAACTCTTTGAAGAGCCTTGAATAAATGAGCTAAAACATTTAATTTCCCTTTAGTATCAAAGTATTTCTAAATAGAATTTAAAACCACAATTGCTACTCAAGTAGTACTTATAGAAGAGCAATCATAAAGCAAAACAATGCTAATAGTTACATATCATCTTATTTTCAAATATATTTATGTTTATTGATACTTTATGGAGCCAGCAGTGGAGAAACGTTGAAGTGGCAAAGCAGCAACCACAGCCAGGTTTTCTCATTAGTTTTGGATTTGTTTGCATCGTAAATCAAAGTTTATCTCTTGAACCAACTAAATCAGAATCCTGATCAAAATCATGTTTTTACCCCCTGAAAATGAACAATACAAAAGTAGTCCATTGTTGCATGATGGCCTCAGAATTAGCTGAAAAAGCAGCCAAAGGCCAAATGATGACTCTGGAGCAGCTGCAGAGATCCACAGCTCATTTGGAAAAATCTAATAACAGGATAACTATCAGCTGTGTACTCTGTAAATCTGGCCTTTATGGAAGAAGAGCAGCAAGCAAGCCAGCGTGGAAGGAAAGACATATGAAATTCTGTTTGCAGACTGATGAAAACCAGGCCGGAGAGACAGGAAACATGTGGAAGAGGATTCTGGCCAGATGAGTGAACTTTCAGCCACAATTTATAGTAAGAAAACCAACAAAAACTCCTTCGTATGTGTGTTAAAATGTCAAAGTCCATTTGTAAAATTAATTAAAAATCGGATGCAAGACTAGAGTGTCAAAGAATATGGTAAAATGGTAAAAATATGGTAAAAGAACCATGTCCAATGATTGCATTCCCTTTTCTCAGTTCATGTGCTACTTTGCTATCAGCATATTTACATTGGACGTCCAGGCAGGTTAAAATACAGACAAGACAGTATTGCATCTCAAAAGTCCATCACCTTCATCATGACCTGTTGGGAGTATAAACACAGACTGACTCCCTTTGGTGCAGAGTCCTCCTTTAGAGCCACTAGCTCCACCCAGAAGACAAAATACTTCTCACTCAAGTAAACTCATATCAAATTTAAAAAAAAATTGTTTAATCATATTACTAGAAAGAAACCTGTGCACAATAATCCAATATTAATACAACCTGGTCTTGGTCCTGCTGATGTCATTGAATCGTCACGTGGCACCTGCCCGGCTCGCTTTAGTCCGGAAACAGCTTTATTTGAATATCAGGACCGGGAAAATGTTCTACAGAATGGAAACTGAAAATTACAAGCTAGGGTGGATACAACTGATGCAGGAACACCGCGTGTGGACCCACAACGAACCCACGACTGTTTATGCTGAAACCGAAAAAGTAAGTTATGTCCGGTGTGTGTGTGTGTGTGTGTGTGTGTGTGTGTGTGTGTGTGTGTGTGTGTGTGTGTGTGTGTGTGTGTGTGTGTGTGCGCGCTTCAATGCCGGCACGGACTTTACTGTAGGACTGCGTCCCAGCGCGTGACGGCTCCTCCGGCTGTTATAAAATCGCAAGAAATAAGAGAAGTTCGTGATTGTTCTTGGGGGCAAAATACAAAAAAAAGTTTGGTTTTGCAAGAATGTTTTAATTTACAGTTTTGTACATAGCAGTTTAGATTTCACTGCCATCTTAAACCAGTAATTAAAATGTTATTTTGACCCAATTACCATGTCTGTATGATTGAGAAGTTAATGTGTAAAAGTGGTGAAGAAGAACTTTAGCTTTATTAGCTCATTAATCAGCCTCTTTGGTCTTAGGCAGACTTTGTTGCATGTTTTCTTGCATAATCTCTACATCACAGTTACAACACATTTAATTATCACGGTTTTCTAATCCTGGAAAAATAATTTATTAAAAACTGTTTATCAGTGGTCAGGCGCAACAACTTTGAATTGTGCAAGCTCCTAAACATCAATGACTCACTTTGTAGACTATCTCAGCCAGCTTTGTCATTTAATTAATTGTTTAAAATGTAATCAAAAACAGTTTCCACCAGGCCTTCGCAGCACAGCTGAATTCATTCTGAGATTAAATTGATTACAAATGGTCTCTTTCCCAACATCGGTCCTAAACACATGTTGTTGGTCTAAGTTTAATTAGGAAGTGGAGAGTTTTATATATATTTTTTAAAAACGGGAAACTATTTTTTTTTATTTTGCCTCCTTTTTTTTACCATTATGTTCTTCTTTATGCAATTCTATCACAGGGAATCAAAATAAAACCTACTTTGCAAGAAGTTGTATCCTCAATTTTGGCACAAGAACATTATTTTAAGAATGACACAATATCTTAAAAGAGATAATGGCTTGCTTTTAAAATTTACCTTCTTGAGAATTAATTGTTTATTTTCTGTACAAGAAAAGGTGCACTTTGTTAGGGCAAATAAACAAGCATTCACAATGGTTCTTTTGATTACATCCAGCCCACTATCGGTGCAAACCAGGGTTTAGAGGAAGTAGAGAAAGTCATGCAAAACCTATTTCTGTCCCCAGATTGTTTGTGCTTCAAAGGGTAATTTTAGGTTTTCTGTTATTCTGTGTTTCTGTGAAATTTGATGAGATCTGATGTGGTTACTGATCAGCGGTGTCTTGAGAAGGAAACTCCCTTGGTGGTTCTTGGCTTCCTCTGAGAGTTGGAATGAAGTTCTAAAAAAGAAAATCTTATCCCATAATTACAAGGCAGACATGAAACAGGTCACAAAAAGGACAGACACGAATCTAATATCTAAAACACGATTCATACCATGAAACAGAAGAAAGGCATTAAATCAGAATGATAAAGTTTACTGAACACTGCATGTTGTTTCTCATGGCTGTGGTCTAAACATTTACATGCAGGATTTTAAGATTTTAAATATGAATGCAATTCCTAGAAAGGATTGTGGGAGGAATTTAACTTTTATGTAGAAAAAATTTTATGAAGAACGCTGGTTTCAAAACCGGCATCAGTGAAGATCAACATCAAACACCAGAGAAAACCAACCGAGAATGTCCAATAAAAAGTTGTTTCTATCTACTTATTATAGGAGTTGGCATCTCACCCAGTTGAGCAAAGAAAGAAAGGTGCAGAGGTTAGACGGTGACAAGCACATGCTCAATAAATGGGCATGCATCCCCACCCTGCTCCCCTATCAATCACATGTCCCAGATGATTTCCTTTTGACTCACCAGTTACAAGGAGCTGGAAGATGTTAAAGAAGAGCTAAAAACTTGAGAAGTTACACAAATTACTTAATTTATGGTCTAAAAACAAAAATCACATTAACGTACTAAAAACTAGTTATGTCCAACCAAACCATTTTTAGGAAACACTGTTGATGTTTATTTGAAAATTGCTCGCAGGGACTTTGGACTCGAATGTGAATACTAAATGTTTCAAGCTGGATTACGCAACCAACAGAAACTCCTCAAACTGAAGCTCTCTTCCAAAAGTTGTACCATGACTATCTTGTTGAGACTTTACAATTCCAGCGACACTAGCATCCTTACCATGTTAACATTGTCGCTTTTATATTCCATGTCACATTCTACCCCCTCAGCTATTTTTCATCTTTTTTTGCATGCGACTTTAAATTATGAACCCCTGTGATGTGAAAAATAGCATTACATAGTCTAAGCATGTATTCTTTTTCTGCTACACGCAGTTTTGAGATGGGAGAAAGCCTGAGGACACAAACGGCTCACAAAGTGTGTCGCCAGCTATTAAACAAGGTGGCAGTTCTGCAGTCACATAAGCAGCCGGGGGAAACATTAGGTGTGATGATTGCTCTGCATGGTCATATAACAGCCAAGGAATATGATGGCATTTAATGGAAGTACCCCATGGTGCAAAAACAGTTCGCCTATGATGTTGCTGTAATTTGCGTGCGCGTCAGGAGGGGAAGTGAAATCCATTCAAAGGTGGTTTGCTAAAGACTCAAATGACATTAAATGTATGCTTGTCCTTTTATTATTGTGATTTGAATACACTTTAACTTCTACTCAAAGCAGATTTTTCCACTAGGGGGTTTCAGAAGTATGTGTAGAATGTACCTTGGACACAGACACTTGGAAACAATGGTGGTTCCTGTGTAAATGGTGCCCTGGACAAAACCCTCCTTCTGGCGCCTTCTACCCAACTGAGCCGATTCTCCAAAAAAATAATGCTCACACACAGACAGATGTATTTGTTTCTGCAGGCACCTTTATCTATAATCTGCAGGAACTTATTGTATTTATAGATATCAGTGATATAGAGATGGACTCCTAACTTTGCCAGATTTGCCAAAGATTTGTTTTTTTTTACTATAAAAATGCAATTGTTTAGACATTAAATTATTAATTTATTGTTTCTACCTCGACTGCTTATTGCACATATTGCTCTTTAGCGTGGACCATTTGTGTCCAGGATGTGTGGGGTCTTCAGAGATGTTGGCTGCCCCCTTTTGCTGACAATGAACTCGTACAAGTCCTGGATGGAGGAAAGGCCGGCCCAGTTGATAGTCTGTGCAGACTTATTTGATTGTTGCAGTCTGAACCTGTTCTGTTTTGAGGACGAGTCAATCCACACAGTGATGAACGACCACATTACAGACTGAATGGTGCAGAATAAGCGCCTGTGGAAGGATTTACTTCTTGAGTTGCTGCTGGGCCTTATTACAAGCAATTACCTATGTGTGCAGACCATCGCTAGGAACTGGAAGTGATCATCAGTAGACGGTGTCGTCGAGAATGGAGAGGGAGAGTAAACATGACAGAGAGGGAGAGTCGTGGTTGTTCTCCAGAAGTCAAATGTCGTCTACACAGTCTTCAGAGGTTTAAGATGCACATGGTTCTGGGCCAGTCGATCCATCTGTTTAATTGATACCCTAATAAAAATAAAAAAACCTGAGTTCATGTCAGGCTTTTAATATTTCAATAATTGTGCTTCATTTTTACTCCAATAACCCTTTTAACCCAAATTGGTCTACGGCTACAAGCTGTTTTAAAGTTTTACACTGCTTGCTTATATTTTTTTGCACATTCAGGTAAAAATAAAATTAGTAGACGTGAGCTGATAAAGAGTTTTCTTTGTTTTCCAAATGGTTCAATCAATCTTCTCTAAGTCATATGGCCAAGATCTCAGTTGTAATTATTTGTTAAATTGTTCTATTATTTTTTGGGGGGTGAGCTTCAGTCATGTCAGTTGAAAGTTTGTTGGGTTTTTTTTGCAACTATTAAAACACTGTTCAAAACAGAAAGCAAATCTTATAGTGAATTTTTCATCAACCTGATATGCTTAATGACTGCAGGGGGCCATTTTTATAGCTCTTGTTACCAATAGAGTTGGTTTCTGTTCTTTGTATGCGACTTATGGTTGTTCTCATTCAAACACCACCTGCTGGTGGACTACTGCATCCCGCCGGCTGTGGGCTGAATGCAACCAGAAAAAAAGGACATGAACATATGTTTTCCTTGGAGGACCTCCGAAGTCACCACAGCTGTCGGATATCTTTCAGAAATGATCATTTTAAGTGCTTCTGTTAATGGAAGCCACACAGATTTGAAGAGGTTCCTCAAGGCAGAAGACACAACAGAAAACATAATTGCTACAACATGTGTCGATCCAGCCGACATCTTGATAAATGGAGGAAGATGATATTCATGAGACCTTATTCAAACTTATCATCTGGTGGGTTTCAGCTGCCAAAAGGCTAAAACATGTGCCCTTCACACTGAAAAGGATTTTAAGGAAAAGGGGTTTATTGCTCAATATATAAAGAGAGGAGTACTAGACTGACCAAGCGATTTTCATCTCCCTTCAGTTCAAATAAAATTCATCCCACTGAGCAAACGTCACATGATTGCCTTTGGGATTAAAGTCAATAAGGCTAGTTAAGAATCCTGAAGACAATTTCAAAGTTAATTTAAGACAACATGCAAAAAAATTACAGAAGTAAAAAAGGCAGAATATTTCTCCCAAGACTTCTCCTTTTTAAAACCAATTTCATTAGTTTTGTGGTGCTGCTATACCAACTGTACTGTATCAAAAATATGTTTATGTTTGGAGTAAAATCCAGCCTCATCCTATTTCTGGCAGCCTGTTTTTGGCTTTAGGACTGACTGCCTTAATGCATCACAAAAAGTAAAAATCTGACACAAAAAATAAACCTCTTTGTTTGATTTGTCTGTTTTAAAACATGATGTTATATTTTACAAAGAGTTTATCCTTATTTGTGTTTGGGTGAAGTGTTTTCTAGAAAAAAAATCCCATTGTTTATTAGCCAAAGGCACATGATTTTATGCCTGCCCTGGGAGGCTTTTATTGTGAAGCAACTCATCTGCAAGAAGTGTCAAGCTTCATTAGTGTGACTGTGAATTTTATCGCAAACTACTAGAAACAGACTGAAACTGTCTAAAGTACTGAAAATCACAGAGTGCATTTCAAACTTCCTCTCATGGTGGATTCTGCCTTTAACCTCTGGTGCTTTCAGATGGATAGACTAAAACAAATAAGATCTGTAAATGCACAAATTTACCTCTAACCATGTTTATGTCTCTAAAAGGTTTTAAATATTTTTCTAATCATTGGATTAAATTAATTAATCAGACTAATTCCCAACATTAGCTACTGGTGCTTGCAACATGATAAAAAAAATGTACTGTAAATGCATACAGTGATTCATTGGACACAATAAATTACTGGAAAGTCATCCAACCTGCCTTAACATCCATTCATTCCTTTTAAGTTGTCAACCTGTCTCTTCATCCCTCTGGCCAACAGACTATTAGATTTATCTAGTTGTTTTAAGATTGACCCCAACAGAAAAGCCTTCAGTTCTTTTACATTAAGCTTTTCCTTAAGAAATTGGACAACAATGAAGATTGAACTCCTCTAATCTGAGTCTGGAAAACTGCAGAATGATTTAGTGGAGCACTGCAATAACATTACTTATTGATTTGCCCAAAACACCAAGCATTCCTCTGACAGAAGGTCTGCTGTTTCTGCTTGAATGATGGCTCGAGTTTGAGTGTGACGCACGGGGCAAAGAGGTGTGGACCTTTGCTAAAGGCCGTCCGATATTGGTGGATTTTATCTGAGTGCAAATAGAAATCTTTCCAAGTAGTGAGAGAATTTACAGGACAGAGCGGCGGGCAGGTGGAAGGACAGCGGACTAAATTCAAACTCTATTGATTTTTCTCTCCAGGGTGAGAAAGAACAGGAGCTTCTGTCTCTGGTCAATGAAACAAAAAAAAGCTCTTTGTTGTGCATTTACATTTTTGTTTTCGGCACGAGGACAACACAAAGCTTCTTTAATTTTTCTTTTTCTTTCTACCATTCTTGTCTTTGTCAGGACTGCAATCATTCATCGAGCTGAAGCGAAATTGTCAGACTGTGGTTGTGTCTGTGTCACCTTGACAAAAACAGTTTCAGGTTGTGCCTGGAGATAAAGCATTTAAATGCAACTTAACTTTTTAGAGACTTTGGAATTAGAATGTGTCGGGGAAGCTCTTAATATCTCCTTCAAAGTGTTTTGAAGCAAGATTTGCACTTTAGAGAAAATCCTTTCAGTGACTAATCTGCTTAAGACAGTGAAAAAGATAAAGAGGGTCCTGTGGAACTAAATTCAGTGGACCAAAGCTGTAACGCTTGTCACTTCTTATGGCTCTCTGCTGCAGACAGCACTCATCTGTAGGGTCAGCAGCTGGGAAACGTTTAGCAAGCTCAGCCCCAACTGGCCACCATTCACTTGCAGATGCTGCTGAGAAAACTTAAAATTCACACCTTGTAAAGAAAGGAAGCAGATGTTTGCATTTCAATAGAGACAGAACGGGGAGGGTGTTGCAGCTGCTCCATTACAGAGTACAGTATACGGCACAGGTGGATGTGCTCTCGTTTCATCTCTGGGGCATTTTGATCTAGATGCCTTAACATGCCAGGTGCTTCAAAATCCACACCGCAGTCGGTTCACATCTGTGTTCAAGATTGCGGTATTGTTTTTTTTTTGTTGTTTGTTTTTTTGTTGTGATTTAGAATAACCGGTTTTCATATGACTACAGAGTTGGTGTAGCTGTTTGTTATGGCAACGATCCTTTGCAACACTTTTGTCAATGTCAGCATTTTTTACATAGCACTTTATAAGAAACATGTTTCACCAAAGGGCTACAAAGTAATTAGTGGGAGTAGTTTAAAAGAAAAAAAAACAGACACAAGGCCTGAAAAAGAAAATTGTTTAAAAAATTGTTGAGATATGAAGATCTATTTAATTCAAAGCCAAGGTACAGAGGTGAGTCTTCATATAGATTGTTCAACCATTTTGGGGCTGCAACCGAGACTAACTCTAATTTTCTGGTCGCACCAACGGATTCTCTGACCTTAGTGTTCTTGTTGGTGCGTGTCATTTTAGAAAGTCTTTTTAAATATGATTAGGAAAGATTATTAATATCCTTAAAAGTTAAAAGTAGCATTTTTAAAATGAATCTGATAACAAACAAGAAGCCAGTGAAGCTAATTTATGATTAGTATGTTGGGGTGGCTTAGCGTAACTGACTTCAGTTTGTTACACTGTCTGTAACCCTTTCTAGATTGATAAATGTAATTTACTTTGTTTCCCGTGATTTTCTCAAAAAATCTTTTGGCATGACATGCTGCTTTTTGAGATCTTTTTAGCCCACTTCATGTAGTTAGATAGGTTCTATTTAAGTGATGTCTTGAGATTGCAGTCAAGAAAGAGTTTGCTCATAGTTGTTTTTTATTAGGGTTCATTATCTGCCATATCGGTTCTGAGTCGGTGTCGGCTAATAGCCTTTATGAAAATTGGGTGTAATAAAAATGTGTAAATTAATTATTTTATACGTTATGATTTTATATCCCTGCAATTTGTTTAGTTTATCTGACCTTTAACCAGAAAAAAACCACATTGACATTACAAGTCTGTTTTACAAGAATGTTCTGACAAAGAAATCACCAAAGAAAATATATATATATTAGAGGCAGATATACCAGCACACCATATATTAGTCATTTATATGACTAATAGACTGACTAATATATGAAATTCATTGAAAAAGTCAGCAGAGATTTGTCTGACTCCAAGTCAGTCAGTTTTTTCTAAGTTGGCTCCATTGAGATCATTTCATGACCTATTTTTTCTTTTCTTTATCAGTTTGTTCCAGTCAAAGATGGCAGCTTATGAAAGCTTTTTTCCCCACATCTGAGTTCATACCCTTGGAACTGAGGACAGAATACGTCTTTAAACGAAGCCTGAAAGGCCCGGGACTCTTTAGAAGGAGATAGTTTGAGAGGTAAGACTGAAATTCACCAAGATCAGCCTCTTCAACAAGAGTATAACAGTTTCTTGGTTTGTGTATTGATACAGGGGACCAGCCAACATGTTTATATAACATAGACTAATCAGAGGGATCAAAAACTGGATCCCTGCCTACTGTTGGGCATTCAACACATCACCATAGCCCCACACAGATGGGATTTTTTTTAAAAATTCAAATGAAGGCTATTATTTGATCCTGAAATAAAGGTTTAATCTAAAAAAAATAATCAACTGCCACAAGAAATTGATGGTTATGCAGTGGTAAATTCATGGTACAAAAATAAAGCAAGATGCTTCCACAAAAATCTAACTTCAGAAGTATACTTGTGAAAACTCGCTCTGAATTTTTTTGTAGGATTTTGAACGGACCAAGCAGTTTATATAGAACAGATGAGAATTGGCTCCTCGTGACTAGCTACTCTGTTGCCTAATTGGCTTTCAGAAAGCACAAAGGCCAGCTGTCAGATGTGAATGTCACATTTCATAAACTATCCATGAAGCCCAGTCTGCCTTAAATGTAAACCCAGAAATATGGGGCAAAGTGTTGTTTCTCAATTCATCTCTCTCCACTGACACAAATCTATTGATTTACCCGTCAGCTGCTTCACAGCCGCTCCAACAGCTAGGACAGTCATTTACTGCAGATTGAAGCACATAGCTAAAACTTCTGACATGCATACACAGTTTAATGTTGTCCAATTAAACTTTCCAAAAAAAATCTCCCTGAATGGTCACAGAGATTTCCAATGACGGGGCATAGAGGTAATTTGAGCTGCAATCAGCGTCCACAAAGAGCTGCAGTTGGGAAGAAAATCAGTGCAAATCAGACCAAGTTAGACGTCCACATGCTTCCGCCCTGAATGCAAATTGCCACATATGAAGACATGGAAGGAAACTGGAAGCTAAATTAGGCATCGCTGGGAGGTAGATTTTGTTCAGGCCTCCTGTTCTTAGTGAAGGGGTTTATATCAGTGCTGAGTATACACTCGCTAACAAACACACAGAGGGACAAACATGGACCCAGAACAATTGGAGCCACTCATCCCAATGACCTGAAAGCTTTTGGAAAGTCTACTGTTACGGATTAATAGCCGTGAAACTTCATTGATTGTCTGTTGTTAAGCCTAACAATCAAACTGACTGGATATTGGTGTTTGCTGTTTGAAATTTTCCAGTACATTAATTCTAATGGGTTTACTTTGAATAAAGGCATTACCATTTCTGAACAGTGTCAGTAAAGCCTCAAACCGGTTGTGCAAAATCTTGAACAGATGGGTATTTATACCATTTTGTAACACTACAATAATACGCTGCATTCATTTTTATAAGGATTTTATGTGATGTAGCAAAAGAAAGTAATGCATACTTAGAAAATGGAAGAAAACTATAACTTGCTTTTAAATTTTTAAAAACATCTACTTCTAGGTTTGTGTTCCTCAACTGCAGAAAGTATTGAAGGAGCCACAAAAATCTTCATTTTTCATTTTCTGACAATTCCTTGATTTTATGAGGAATTGTCAGTTGCATTCCTTGGCTGTTTTTAATTTATCATTTGCTCATTTGTTGTTCATTCCTCCATACGTTCATTTGACCTTATGTTTCCAGAAAATCTAGCAGGTTAATGTGCAACTTACACATTATAATATTTATAGTCTTCAGAAAACCATCGTTTCCAGGTGCAGGGCTGTGAAAACATCCACTTTTCCCCTCATGCTCAAGGCAGAGACAGTATTTAAGCAAGATCATCAAGGCTTCAGGTCAGAATCCCTGGTGAGGTGTTTTCATCAAGTCCTGCCAAAGGGGAGGCCCAGAGAAAAGCCCAGGACAAGCTGGAGGGACGATGTTTCTCGGTTGGCCTGGTAACGCCTTGGGGTTTCCCTGAAGGAACTGTCCCAGTTGGCCGGAGAGAGGGAAGTCTGGGCTTCTCTGCTTAGGCTGCGGACTTCAGGACCCAACCGTGGATTAAGCGGAAGAAATATGAATGTTGACACTTATTTATTCATCTTCTCCTTTTTCATCACTCCTGTTGTCTATTTTAGTTGTCTATTCAGAAACAGCAATGCAACATAAAGCAATAACTCCCCTGTATAGTA
>CAEGAF010130782.1:0-11066 GCA_903067075.1 Micropoecilia bifurca
ATTGGAAAGATGTTGCCTGGTTTGATGAGTCTTGATTTGTGCTGTGACATTCAGATAGTAGGATCAGAATTTGACATCAACATCATGAAGCCATGGATCCATTCTGCCTTGTAGACATGCAGCCACGTGGGATTTTCGAGGGCATTTCTGGGCGGAGCTTGGTAAGGTCCATTGTGTCAATGCCACAGCCTACTTGGGTATTGTTGCTGACCATGTCCATCCCTTCATGACTGCAGTGCAGTGGCGCAAAAAGTGGGTATGCAGCGTATGCTACGCATAGGGGCGCAGCACCAGAGGGGGTGCCAAAACACCGTCCAGAGGGGGTGACTCCCGGTGATGTTTTCCCAAACACGTCAGCGAGTCTTTCGCTCTTCACATCGCGCTCATAACGAGGTAAATGTAGCGAGTTTTACCATTCACGTATCGTTGCCTGGGGGCGGGGGGTGATTTATGTTTTCGCATCCACCTGAATAATCTGTAGTTGCGCCACTGCTGCAGTGTACCCATTTTCTGACGGCTACTTAAACAGGATGGAAGTAGCCATGTCATAAAGCTCACATTATCTCAGACTGTTTTCTTGAACATGACAATGAGTTCACTGAACTTGAATTGCCTCCACAGTCACCCTATCTCATAGAACACCTTTGGAATGTGGCAAAATGGGATTCACAACATGGCTATGCATCCAACAAATCTGCAGTAACTGAGTGATGCTGTCATGTTAATATGAACCAGACTCTCAGGGATGTTTCCAGTACCTTGTCGAATCTATGCCACAAAGGATTAAGGCAGTTCTGAAGTCAAAATGGAGTCCAACCCAGTACCAGCAAGGTGTACCTATTAAAGTTGCCGGTAAGTGAGTGTATATGAGCAAAGGAACAAGCATTTCATTTTCTTTTGTGTGAGTATGCATGTTACAGCACACAAAGAGGAACAGCTTCAGAGGACATGGTGTACATCTTACTATCAGGAGGCAATGAAATGAGACACATTCCCAAGACAAGAGGAGCAGTAGCTCTTTACTGTCTACAAATTGAGTTTGTGTTTCTTTGTGTCAGTGGGAGAAAAACAATACTGCCTGAGCTAAAATGTCATTTGAAATAATTTAGAATGTCAGTTTCACAGTCATGACAACAGGAGGGCTTGAACTCTCAAAGTCTGAGATATTGCAGGATAATGTAGTTCAGAAAAACTGGACTGCTAACATTTTCCCATATTAATGTAATTATATGTATATATAAAGAATAGCAAAACTAAGATATTTTTAGGGTCCATTGGTTAGCACACATTTTTTGGGTGATTGTTCAATTTTGCACTTTCCTATCCTGCAAAAATATGGAATTCTTAGTTTCCCTCTTTTTTCAACCATTATTTCCCATATGTGTTCCTTTTGCTGTCTTTATATTTAGAAATGTAGAAATGTAGAAATGTATCCAAATGTAGATTATTCTGTTGTATTTTATTTCAGTTGGCCTGATTTTCTTTAGAAGGTGTAGGATGTTGTAAGTTTGATTTCTTAATCTTCTGGTTTCCTTTTCTTGCCTCGTCACTCCCAACGTGTTTTGAGAATTCAAACGTAAAGAGTTTCCACTTTTTTAAAGGACTTTTTCCCCATTTGAGCTTTATTAGTAAACAGAAAACAACATATTTATTTGGTTAAGTAGAAAATGTGTGACATCATTCACAGAACTAAAATCTGACTTCCGCCACAACAAAACACCTCATACATCCGGTTCCGTCCAGCGCCATTTTGATGAAACAGCGAGGAGACGAACACCACGGACCAACGAGATGGATTTATGGATTTAAATTGAACAAACATCTGAATTACTTGCATTTCTGTTGGGAATATTATCGTCGAAGTTAACCATTTCTGCCCAATCGTGTGACTGACGGATTTAGAAGATTATCTGGCTGCCGACTGGGGTTTTACCGTTAGCTGTTAGCTTTTGTTAGGCCGTTGGTGTTTCATAATGTGTTGAGTAGCATGTTAGTTAGCATTTATACGCATCTAACGACATCAGAGAGACATTTTAGGGTCTGGTAGTGTCTAAAAAAATCTCGTGGACTCCTTCGGAGGATTTCTCTGAATTTTTGGGACTTTTTTTTTTTACAGGGCCCGGTAGTCTTTAAAAAAGGAACTGCACCAGAACGGCACTAAAAAAGACTGTTGCTCGGGAAAATCAAGGCCTGCTGCTGGCTGCTGGCTGCTAGCTGCTAGCTGCCTGAGCGACTGGTGGCGCTTTGGGTTTCCACCAAGGACAATTCACCAAGGACTTGGCCTCATTTCTATCCGTATCGTAACATTTACTGTGGTGCATGAGCTCTTGGATTCGGTGGCATTACAATGTGTTTTCATGAACTTTGCTCTCGTCCGTCGTACATTTTTCTGTGGCACTTGATACGGACTGTCGGCCTCTGCGAGCTGAGCCTTAACACACTTTAGCCCTTTCTCTTGTCAAACAAACTGGAAGAAGGTTTACCAATTAAAGTCTAAACATTTAGCCTCATGTGTTCAGTGTTGACGCTGTTTTTTATATAACAGATCTGTTTTTCCCTTATCTTGTGCTTGATTGAGGTTCTAAGTAGAGCTGTAAAAATGTCGTGTGTTCACTATAAATTTTCTTCCAAACTGGACTACAACACGGTCACGTTCGATGGGCTTCATATAACACTTAGCGAGCTGAAGAAGCAGATCATGGCCCGGGAGCGACTCAAGGCCACAGACTGCGACCTGCAGATCACCAATGCGCAGACGCGAGAAGGTAATCAATATGCTGACACATTGCGCAATAACTGACAAAATAGGTTCTGTAAGGGAACATATTTGTTTTATGCTTTAACTACATTAAAGCATAAAACACGAGAAAACTCGTGTTTTATGCTTTAATGTAGTATTGATTAAAGGTGTAAAGTGGCCTAAATGTTTTTGATATGTATTCAGGCAGTTGAGGTGATTATTATTAAGTGTCTTAATATTGAAGAACTAATTTCTCCTAATGTTGATGATGAGACAGGAGTGGAGAAAGCAGTTGTACAAATGTTTTGTTCCATATTAAGTTATTTTAGTTAAGAGCCTTCTGACCCTGATCACTGCTTCCTGCATGTAGATATGATGTCAGTCATAAATCCATCCCAGTCTAACAGTGTTAACATGTCTTAAAGTAAGTGCCAAATGGCAACATTGACTGTCTCAATAATCGCTGTACTATTCATATCACATGTCATTTGTATTTGTTACACGGATAAAAAAATATATTAAAACTTAAAATCAATTTGATGTTTAACCAAAGTGAGCTGGTATCTTGTATCAACACGTTACCATTTTCCAGTGTCATTTTGGTGCTTGGTTATATATTAAGGGTTCACTGATTGCATTTTTCTGGCCAATCACTGATCTTTTAATTTTGACTGATTACATATTTTTAGAAGAATTTTTTTTTCTAAAACTTTGCAAATGACAGCAACGTCCTCCTATGTTTTAGGTTTTATGTCATCTACTCCATTGAGCAGAACATTGATGTTTATTTGGTCATCAGTTGTCCAGGTGGCTGAAGGTGGATATGAGTCGATGCATGGAAAGCACAAAAAATACCAGCAGCTATGGTTCCTTTTTTTTAAACAAGGGAAAAAGTTTTGTTTGCAACAATGGCAACTACACAGGAGCCAAATGACCAGACAGATACAGAGATCTATATTTTTCAATCCCAGTTCTGCACATATTGTTGATAAATGTCTGTTTGTCCACAGGATTAAGAATTTTAATGTGATTTGTGTTTTTTTTTTTAGAGTACACAGATGATGAGGCCCACATCCCAAAACACTCGTCTGTCATCGTCCGCCGCACTCCGATTGGTGGAGTAAAGCCTGCTGGCAGGACGTTCATTGTGTGCGTAATCAATGTTGCAGCTTTGAGGAAGATACTTTCTTTAGGTTTCTGATTCATAGCTAACTTGTCTAATGTTGGCTGTTGTGTTTTTGCAGAGATCGTTCTGACACAGCTGTGGTTGGATCTTCCAGACCCGTATGTAAAACAAACCCAGAACAACACTGTCCTCCTCCTCACCTCTCTCTCTCCTGCTCTATCTGGCTTTAGTCACTTATCTTTAAGTGACTAAAGCCAGTGACATTATGTTGACAGAAATCCAGTTGAATATTCTGTTCACTTGTTTACTATATATTGATTTTGTTCTTCAGATTATCTCCTTGTTCTTTAACGCGTTTCTTGGCAAGGGGCTTGTTGACGTCACCACAGCTGAAATATTTTGATTTTGGAAATGGCAATTTAATGTAAATGGTGACTAAAGGCGATGGCGTTAAAGAACCAAATCAGCCATTTTGTTTATATGCATTGAAATGACTGTTGAATTGTTGCCACATCATAGTTTTCACAAAAGATCAAATCTTTCCTGTGTTTCATAATGAAGTGGATTTGTAGCCTGCTTTATGACCAATGTTTTAAGGTATTTGTAAGAAAATTGTGGTATTTTTGTATTGATAATTTATTGTCATTGTTGATTTCTGTGAACATCTTTTATCTGGTTAAGAACCTAAGGATTAAAGTGTGCCTGAGATCTATTGTTATTAATTTTGATTCCACTTTAAGGACTCAATTTGTGTAAGTTGAGTAGATCTGTCAGGTTTTTTTTGTTCAGGAAGTTTTTGTGCATAAACATAAATCTGTTCAAATGGTTTCCCATAACTTATCTGTCACTTTTGTCTTGTACAATTTCATCACAAATATCTTGATTGCGCCTTGCTTTAAGGATGGTCTGCACATCCCCCTTCAGGCCTCCCAACCCTCAGCTTTACGCAGCTGAGCTTCTAGCTTTTAACATCTATTTTTTAAACGGCTAATTTTGAGCTGATTTTCTTAACTTCAAGAAAATCAGGACTTGTTGAGATTATTTTTCACAAGGTTATCCTGATGACGCTCCTTTTACTAAGATTCTGTAATCTGTTGTGGAACCTGTGATGTGAGTCGAATGCCCTGAGAGTTTCTGGAGTTTCCACGGTTACTGCAGAGAGGTGGAATGGTGTGTGTGTCCTGTAAGCTGCAGAACCTGTCAATAAAGTTCTTCAGTGGTTCTGTCAGAACCACTTGCACCAGATCCATGTGTATTCGCTCCAAGGCATCCTACAGTTTTTTTTATATTATTATTATTATTTAAATGCTGGTGCCTCCTTCTACTCATGTGCCATTTGTTTATGAACAGCCTTTTTAAAAAGGGACAGAACAAGCTCACATTTTTGTCTGTATTTTAGATTTACTTTCAATTCTGAAATCGATGCTTAAGATGCCTTTATGTAGTAAATGAAACCTGTTTTTAGGGAAAACTTAAAAGATGCAGTTTTCCATAATTAGTCTTATTAAAATAAGTTTACACCTTAGTCTGAAAAGCACATATTTTAAATTAACGCTAATTCTTCAATTGTTGAATAGCTCAGGAGGATTATCCAGACGAAGGGACTGTCTCTGACTGGGCCAGGTGTTTTCATGTGCAGCAAAATGCGTTATTTATTCTTTGCGTTAAACAGAGTTTATGTAGCAGAAATAATTCAGCCTCATGTGGAATCATAGTCAGAGTAAACAGGATTGTGTTTACCAAACCTAATGATGTTGATTGCTTTATCCTGATAGAAACACATAAATGATACATATCTGACTGATAATCACAAATTTAAAGGAATGCACTTATGAAAAAAATAGGTAAATTTTTATTTTCTTTTTTCCTTCTGGTGTTTTTACTGTAAAACTTCTGATGCCTCTAAAGGGAATAGAAGTGCCTGCGCTAGGAACAGATTCCAAAAAACACAGTTAAACATTTTTGTCAATACAAGCTATTTTGGATAGATGTTTGAATTCAATCTTTGATAAATATTGAACAATAAGCCCTTTATAATAATTTAATAAGCCCTGATTATTAATAATCTCTGTCCTGATTTGAACATTTGATTTGCTGCCTGAGTGTGTTGACAATATGCTGCTGATGTTGTGAAGACTTGAGTGGACTGGACACAGATGTGGTGAACTGTCTGTGCTCTCATCTTCCAGTGTGTGTCGGCTAGATAAGTTAACATTTTTAATCCGTATACTATTGATTTCCTGCAGACGGACTCTTCTCCTTCTCTGACTCTCGCTCAGCTTGCTAAGGTACATTCTCCTTTTTTAAAATGTTTTTCAAAGATGGTTGGAGTTGAGGAGAGAATTTAACATTTGCTTTTTGGTTCAATGTTCACATCTTTTCATTGTGCACTTTAGACACCAAACCTGGTTGATGCAAATGCTTCAGAGGAGGACAAGATTAAAGCCATGATGACTCAATCAAACCATGATTATGATCCAATAAAGTCAGTAAATGGATGTTTTTCTTTACTAATCGGGTTGTCCTGCGTGTAAATGTTCTATGGAAATGTTTTGTGTCGAGATTCACATAAGTCAATTTCTCTTAGTTACTCCAAGAAAGCCATTGGACCCCCACCGGCTCATTATACCTGCTTTCGGTGTAACAAGACTGGCCACTACATCCGGCATTGCCCCTTGCTAATGGTGGTAAACATTTTAGTTGTAATAATCAGTAGTAGTAACTCTAGCACATGTCTGATTGATGAGAGTTGAGGTCTCATCATGTTTGTAATGACAGTAGATTATTAATTTTTTGCTTTTGTTTGTTAGGTACAAGATAAAAGTGTGGAAGGTCCTAAACCAGTAAGGATCAGTAAGGGGATACCACAGAGCTTCATGGTGAAAGCTGACCCAGGCGCTAAGGGAGCAATGCTGACCAGCACTGGAGAATATGCTATACCTGCTATAGATGCGTATGTAATGCAGTCAGTTTTCCTTCTCCAAGTATTTTCTCTTGTCTCATTTTAAAGACTTTTTAAAATAAGAATAACTCAATCTTGATTGACAGGGAGGCCTACGCTCAAGGAAAAAAGGAACGACCTCCGTTTGTTCCCCACGACCAGTCGTCCTCTGAGGATGACTCGGACCCCATCCCTGATGAACTCCTGTGTCCGATCTGCAATGACCTGATGACTGACGCTGTAGTTATACCCTGCTGTGGAAACAGTTACTGCGACGACTGTGAGTTGTTGAATAGTCATCAATCCAGCTTATACAAGTGACACTATTCATGCAAAACATCCAGTCATCATTCAGTTTACAGATCTGATTTTTTTTCTCACCAATAAGTTGGTTGTGTGTTTAGCTGAGGTTGAAATGCTTTTACCCTGAACCTCATCTCTTGTTTAAGTGAATCTATTTAACTGTGAGTAAGGAATCATTCTGGTTTTTATCAAATAAAACTTGACTGTTTTGAATGAGGTAAAGTTTTAATGACGCTTCATTTACAACATGTTCACTTCATTTATTTTTAAATTAACCTTAACCCTTTCCAGAATAACTACATACTAGTGTTGGTCTTAATCTGTCACGGTGTTCTGTTGAAGGGAAAACCTGTAGAAAGAGATGAGATTTGAAGTCATATTTTGAGCATCATAAAGAGAAGTTGTCCTTAAAAAGTCTTAAAGTTTTGAATGCATGTACCGAATGTTTAGTCCTTTACAATGTTTTAAGTTAATCAAAAATATAAGGTAGCCTTAAATACATTAATCACAGGTTTTAAATTTTGTCACTACAAGTCTATTTTATCTTGTATATTTATGTTTTTTTCTTGTGGGACTTTAGTCAGTCAAAAGTTGCAATCCCAGTGATTTCATCATTGTGCTCTATGACTTGAAATACTTTTGCTTCCTGGCTTTTTTTTGCGTCTGCCATGAGTAAGTGAATCTGTAACGCCAAGAGCCACAAGCACCACAGGAATGGGTTTTTTCTATGCTTTAATATAACAGGATTCCCTATCATCTCCTGTATTCATAGTTTTTTGGTCTTAAAATACATTCAAGGAGGCATTGAAAAGTCTTAAGAATCTTACTTTTTGCTGAAAATGTTGATACCCTATTTAAACCTCCATGATGGCCTGCTCATTTCCAGGTATCAGAACCGCTCTGTTGGACTCAGAGGAGCACATCTGCTACAGCTGCAAACAGTCAGACGTTTCGCCAGATAATCTCATTGCCAACAAGTTTCTTCGACAGGTAAATTTACTTGCGTGACGTTTCTAAAGCAGTTTTTGGGTGAGCTTTACTCTTAAAGTGATTTTTGACATCCTGGTTTATTGTAGGCTGTGAACAACTTTAAGAATGAGACTGGCTACACCAAACATGGCCGGAAGCAGGTCCAACACGCAGCTCCTCTTCCTCCTCGTCCTCAGCTGGTCAGACCGTTGCTGTCTAGACAGCAGGATCCCCTCCTGGCCAATGCTGCCCCACCTGCTCCAGCAATATCTCCTAAAGTGGAAGTCCTGCCCCCTGCACCTCGTCCTCTTGCTACTGCTCCTCTGGTCTCTGCTCCTCCTCCTGTTTCCACCACCGCTCCTGCTCCTTCCGTTTCTACCACTGTTGCTGCTCCACCCATTTCCACCACCTCTGCTGCTCCATGTGGTCCTGATGGCTCATCGGCTCCTGTGACTCCAAGTCCTTCTCCTCCTCCTGCTGCTCCTGCTGTTGACCGTGAGGAGGCGTCACCAGTTGCTGCTCCTGTTGTTGACCCCCATTTACCTGCGGTCTCGAACAGTCAGGGTGAACCACCCCCTCCAGGGTAAGTGTAAGCAAGGATGTTTGGTTTTCAGCTTGTGTCCTCGAGAAGCAAAACGTTTTTCAATCATTTTGTTTTTTAGGGAGTCGGTTCCAGAAGCTCGGGTGAAACGAGCTTCTTCAGGAACACCTGAAAGACCTTCACAGGTGAGTTATTGAATCATATTGTTCATTTTCTGAGCTACTTGATCGATTTTCTCAATGCTTGTAGAAAACACAATAACACAGATGAAGGTTTTGAAAAATAGCTTGGAGGTAAAGATTTATTATAGGGTTATTGTTTGCTGATCTGCAGCAGTCATGCTTTGATCTGCTGATGCACATTGTTTTTGTAGGAACTATAATAAACATACATAAAACAAACAGCTACAATCTTTCAATATTTTACTTGCAATTAACATCAATTTTATGAATTGTCCACAAACTGGAGTCTTGTTGCAAATGACTCCTTTCAAACACTAAAACTCTAGGAAACAAATGAGTGAAATAACCTGTGCATGGCAGCTATATGTCCACTCTAGAATAGTTTCATTTTTAAAGAGCTTTTAACACTGTTTTCTTGCTTACTATAAATAGCACATAGTTAGTGGAAATGGTTCCTTTTAGGGTTTTCTGCTGTAAGAATTAGGGATGCACAGATAAATCGGCTGATGTTTAATGTGAAGCCGATTTTATCGATTGATCTTATCTATTTCAGCAAAGATCTAAAAATTAGCCACTGTCCTCTCTTGGTCAGCTGTGAGAGGTTTGACTGACAAACCTGTATGTATGGAGACCTGGTCATGTCACCCACTGCGGCTAACACAGCTACTTTCTTGATATATTTGGAGACATTTCAGACCGAAAAAAATTGGCATCTGCCAAAATCGGAATCCATAGGTAAGGTTTTAGAAAAATCTGCAATCAGGGTGAAAACTGCAATCAGTGCATGTTTGTAACAGTGCTCTATTGTCAGCCTATTAACTTTTAGGTTAATAGGCTGCAGATCATAAAAATATCAGACTTTTGAATATCCAGTTGTGACAGTCAACCTTTAAATGATCTCATTTCATATTTGAGCTGATTTCTTTATGCAGCCCTATAAAGAAGTTTTGAGCTCAAAATTAAAGCTGCATAGTTTATTACAAATCGATCAACATTGCAATATTCCTGTCTCAGTGGACCGATGAGAGTACAATGATTATTGGCTATTCTCTGTGTTATGAACTTTCATTTGACATGTTGGTGATATTTAGCTGGTTGGACAGAGGCAGTCGAATACTGGACACAAATTGCATTGGATGAATCGCAACTGATTTCATCACAATATTCAATGTTGTTGCCTTCAAATGTTTTTCTTATTGTGCAGCTGTACTTGAAAAGTAAATTTCGGATAAAGCATTTCGATTTGCATGTAAGCTGAAACTCAACTGAAAACAACAATCTGTAAGCTGTGAAATGTCTTAAATGTTTTCCACAGAGCTACAGTTTACCTGTTATTGGCCACCTTCCCCCTTCAAGACCAAACCATCCATCAGGTTAGAAGCATTTTATTTATTGCCATCTTTTTAAATATTTTAAAAAGATAGTTTTTATCTAAATCAAATCGATGCTCTGTTAGGTCACCAACCACGATCCAACCAGTCTCACCGAGGAGGAAACAGACACTGGTAAAACCTCTCCACCAGTGCGCTCCAGTCTCTACCATTTGTATAGGAAGCTTTCCTCATCTTTTTTTTTGTTTTTTCAGGTACAGAAGCAGAGGAGAGCATCCCTCCTCTCATGTGCAGAGCGCTCCTACTCTTGCCCCTGCACCCCAAGTCTACCCAGCTGCCCTATATCAACCGGCACCGCAGACCTACATTCCCCAGTACAGCGCAGGGCCAGGTCTCATTCCCCCTCCTGCTATTAGTTTCCAGCCTCAGCCTGTTTATGCCCCTGGTCCACCTGGCCTTAACCCCCCCTGGGTCACTCCTGGTGCCCAGCCGCCTCTCATGCCATTGCCTCCATCCCTGCCACAACCCCCTCTCTCAAAAGAAGACTTCTACAGACAAAGGCATCATCGACAGGACAAGTACGTGTTTGGTTTTTGCTTTGCTGCTTAGTAATTATTGTTATTTAAACTCCAGAGCTTAGTAGGAGATTATGACATGAATGAAAGCAGTAGAAGGTAAAATGGGATGATGATTGTTTCTGTTCCCTGTTAATAACAGAGTTACGTCTAAGCTGGATGAGTTCACTAAAGATTTCCATGAAGAACTCATGAAATACAGAAATGCATCAAAGAGACGAAGACGGTCATATTCCAGGTAAACCTTGTGAAAAAACTTCTACACTGACTCCAGTGTCCCATTTCATAAAGCAGGATAAATGAAAATTCTGAGTAAGTTCTGGGGTAACTATGTGCATATCCTGGGTTTTCCGTTTCA
>CAEGAF010130794.1:0-17681 GCA_903067075.1 Micropoecilia bifurca
GTATCGGTAACAGAGCCAATGATCGGCGATCCCGATAATCACCGATTTCACGAAAATCGGCCGATTATGATCGGTGACGGATCGATCGGCGCACCTCTACCTACAACCCTCCATAAATGCTTAAATTTTAACATAGACCATAGTGTAGATTTTAACATTTGCTTATTGAAAATGAAAACACTATCAAATTTGACCTAACAGTTTCTGCAAAAATAAATTAAAGGATTTTAAATTGCCACACATGCAGATTTGAGATTAAAAGGAATCCACACAAATCACTTTGTAAAAGTGTAAAAAATAATTTTCATAGATTAACTGCTGTGTTACCACATCGACAATATGGTGCTATAAACTTAATCTTTGTGTTTGAGTTCATTTTGTTCACACATACATCTCAGCAAATATCACCAATATTTGGTGATATATCAGTGATTGTTTTTAAGCATGGCCAGTTAAGCTTGGGCTCCTCCCCCAAATTCCACCAAACTGGTATTGAAACACTGTCCATAGTGATGTTCTTAGCAGGAAGAAGGACCCTGGAGCCCCATGCAGCCTTGGACCAGCCCTGTTACATCAACCACTGGAATTTTAAAATCCATACACTCTAAACACTGTTGTCAAACTTAAAGCTGCAGTGTGTAACTTCTATAAAAATCTGTTATTTTAAAAATCTATTTATTAAAATGATTATTATGTCTTGACAGTATAAGACAGGTAGACTGTGAAAAGGTCAAGCTCCTCTGCCTTCTCCCAGTGTTCCCACTAACTGCAGAAATGCACCATTCAGTCAAGAACAACCAATCAGAGCCAGGGGGAGAGTCTTAATTCTGTCAATCACTCTTGTGTACTTGCTGCTCCTCCCTTTGCTCTTTGTTGTGGTGCAGGTGATGTACCACAGCATAGCCTGCCACTAATGCTAAGGCTTGTTAGCATAGCCACCAGATTAATGGTTTTCCTGGACCGTGAGGTGTTTTTCCACCATTAGCACACTAGGCAGCACTGATTGACAGCACTAGGACCTTCCTCCTGGCTCTGATTGGTTGGAGTGTGCATGTCCTCAGACGGCAATAGAAGCTCAGGAAGGAGGTGGAAGAGATAGAATTTTTCACAGATTATCTCTCTCTCTGTTACACTACCACAAAATAGTGACAGTTTTAGCAAATATGGAAAAAAGATATTTAACATATTTTGTAAACGATACATAGCCTAGTGCAACTTTAGTCAAATAGTCAAAAGATAATCCCCCAAGCAACCGCACACTGTTTGTTTTTTTCTCGTTAATGAGAGAAAAAAAGTCACTACAACAGTGAAGCTAAACCCTCCGCTACATGTTTATGTAGCTACTTTCCGCGCTTAGCTTTGCCTCGTGCAGGTCAGCCGGTGCGCTTTGTTCCTGTCCCACCTTCAAGACGAGCCTCTGTCTGCCTGTCTGCCTGTCCGCCTGCAGCCCTGCTGCTCCCGGCCTCACGGAGCTGGTGCAGCTAGTAGACCCTCCTCCACGCTCGTCCGAAGGGCTGGTTTAAAGGCGGAAGTTTCAGTTCCACTCACTTCATTTCTTGGAGGCTGAGAATCGACGGGCAGACGTCGCTCCCGTCTCTTTAACACAAACCCGGGTTCCTCGAGGTAAGGTGAGCACAACGGTAGTATATTTTTTTATTTGCGTCATTATTTTTTTGCAACTTTTGGTTCCCGCTACGCAGCTGCAATTCAGAACTTCATCTGAACTTTCAAAATCACATGTTTGTAAAAATAAAACTTTTAAATAGCAAACAGGTTATTATCTGTTTTGGGTCGGATATGTTTGTGTTTCAGTTGAATAATCTTAGGCATGCGTTTTATCAGTGCGGTCCTGCACCTTCTCCAAGTGAACACATGGCTGACTACATTATTGATTATCCTCAGTGTAGTTGTTTCTCTATAAATAAATAACGTGTGTTAGCTAGCAATGTCAATAGTAAGACATGGATATTTAAAAATATCTAGGATTGGGCAAGACATTTCATTATTAAATTCTACATTTGATGATCCTATCAGGAGTATGACTTAATTTTAATTTATTGAGCTCTAATATAACGTATTTTAGCATTTCAAGTGAAGTCAAAGAGATTCCTTTTGTTTTCAGTGAAAGTGCTGCGATAAGGTGCAGTAAATCCAAGGCCACTCAGTCAATATCTCGCTGCAAAGTCTCCTCCTCAAGCCCTGTGAAATAAGCCTGACGTCTGAAACCTGAACTTCACATGACAAATCTCACACACTGTGCTCATCAAAACTTGGAGACATTCTTTCTTTTGAATAAGGCAAGAAGAAAACATGGTTTGACACAATCGTGGTGTGACTCATGCAGCTGGGGTCATGAAGGGGAGCGGCTCCTGCATTCAGTTCAAGTGACCCGTGTTTAATTATCATTAAAGAAAAGGCTTTTCCAGTTGAAATGCACCTTTGTTTGCAGGGGTGGTGGTTCATTTTATTAGAAATTTACTGTACTGGCCTAATATTAGGGAACTTGCATTGCCTTGTAAAAGGCTTTTATGACCCTTGGACCTTTAGAGGCTCTTTTAAAGTATTTTATGTGAGAAACAAAAAGAAAATTGGACATAGACATATGAATGTTTTTGGGTGTGCCCATTTCTAATTTGTCATTCATTTTAAAGTCTTTCCTTGGATTTAGATTTGGAATTTGACAGGGACGTCCTGGATATGCCTTCATCTAAACCCTGACATTGTAACTTTTGCGGTAGGATTGTTGTCAAGGTGGACAAAGTTACTGTCCACTGTTGAGTCTTTTCACACACAGTGTGTGAGATTTGTCATCTGAAGTTCAGGTTTCAGACGTCAGGCTTATTTCACAGGGCTTCAGGAGGAGGCTCTACATTGGTTGCTACTGCAGAATAGCATTCCCATACCACGATGACACCACCACCGCTTAGGTTTGGTTTTCTCTGACCATGAAACCTTTAATATGCAGTGTCTTCCTTGTGGTAAACTTCACATAAGACAACACATGAGGTTTTTTCAACATAGGGGTTCTTCTTGTTGCTCTTTCAAGTCTTGCTGTCAGATTTGTGGACTGTGTGACAGATTGCTGCCCTGAATATCTGACCTGAAAAGATTGAAATTAATCAAGTTGATGTTTGTTTTTGCAACATGAAAGAATGTGAAAAGGCACCCTAATGGGATTTATACATCCCTCAACCCCTTCTCCAAAATAACCTAATTTTAAACTCATTAAGGAGTTGAGATATTCTGCAAAAAAATTCAAGCTGTTCCTATCAGCATGTGTTATTTACTTTACAGTCAGACACTTGAGGAAAAAACATTTTTCAAGCTATTTAAATGCTATGCCTGCCATTCAGCTCAGAGCCATTTAAATGTCTGAGCTAATATCTGGGAAAAGGCGATGAAATGCTTTGCAGTGGTGCCAACACGATAGGAGCTTGACAGATAAGGCCCAAAAGGGGAATTCTCTTTCAAACTTGCAGATGTGTCGATGTGAATGTTACTGAGAAATTCTGATGCACATCTCGACTGTTTTTCATCTGTGCGAAAACACTGAGAGGTGTGTCTGCTCATGTCTATGCATGATATCATTAGAGATTGCAAAACAAGCAGGGGCATGAGATGGGCCCGATCTTTGTTCTCTCCTTATTAGGTAACGCTATTGATATGTGTGCATCTGTCATGACCGGAGTCGTGATTCAAATCTTGCCACTTCAGAATGAGTCGATTCATTTGACTGTGAAAGTAAATACTCCAAAATATGCAAGCCTGAGCAGTTCAGAGTCCTGTTTTCCCAAAGGGTTGTACATTAAGAATATGAACTCAAAGGCCTCAGAGCATCAGCTGTTTGTCAGCATTGGTGGTTCATAGGTCAGTCCTTAAATGAGAAGGTAAACAAAACATTTGACAATGTGAAGGATGGCTTCCAAGTTCGTTTTTTCTGAACTACGACTTCTTCTTTACATTTCTCTTCATTTTAGTCTGCTGAACACAGTCATGTGGTGCAATCACAACTTGGATGAAGAAACCTCAGAAATGGTGCTGTAACTGGTCTTTTTATATATAAGCTTGTCTTTTTATAAAGACAAGCTTATATATATACATCTTATTACACGTACACTGAATTCCCCATTTAGTGATTAAGTATTTACAGATTTTTGTGTGGGAACAGGACTCCAAATTATTTGCTTGGGCATAGATGTTTCTGGCTCTATGGCAGTTTTACTCCACGGAGGAAAGGAATGACTGAAAACAGTCTTTGACATTTTTAATCAACTAGCAGGTTTGGTACCTTTGTCTGCCTGTTCTCTGTCATTTTTCATTCTGCTTTAGTTCTATTTTTTTTGTCATCATTTGTTTGATTTTAAAATTAAAGGAAGTTAAACAACATTTCCCATGCTCCCCAAAAAGTCAGCTTCACTTCTGACATGAAGATTGTAAAACGTTATGGTGATATTAGGATGAGTTATGTTTTAATGGGGAAAAACTCAAGTTTGTTGGCAGGTAACGGTTTGGGGAAACGGTGCATGACATCAGGTGTTCAGCTACCCTGCCACTTTCATATGTAGTTTTAATCCTTTCCTTCCCCATTTCTACTCCCTTTTACGTCTCCTTTCCCCATATCCACTTGTTCTCCTTCAGGCTTGAATGGAAGATCGTGTCAAAACAGGCTCCCTGATTTGCTATGCTTCTGGTACAACAAACCCAGGTGACGGGCTGCAGCAGGTGGTGCTTTGTCCCAGAGGCAGCCTGACTGGCAGCTTCATAAAGACATTCCTTTAGGATGATAAAACATTTTACTCGTGAAATATTCACTGGGAAAGAAAGGCATGTCATCTTATAACCCAGCTGTGTTTCTTGGGATTACATATGTAATTTCTTGAATAAAATGAAACATTAAGTAACCTGTTCTAGCTCAAGAAACCACTTTTACTGACTGAATAAAACAGAGAAGAGAGTTTCTTCTTCAAGTATTGTAAACATACTATACGTGGTGTTTGATGTTTTGGTTTTGGTGTCTGCATGCACCCTTCCTGTTCGATCGGGGCAAAGGTATTATTTCCACATGACTGTTGAGTGTCAAACACACACACACCTTCCTCAAAAAAAAAAAAAAACAGTATTCTGCAAATCTGGTTTAACAGTTCCCTCATCGCTTTAAATAAATTTCACGATATACCAAGCTGTCACATTTCACCCCACTTGACCTCAGTCTTGCTTCTAGTCAGTATTTTAAAGCTTCAGTGTTTCAAGGGTAAAGGAATGCATAACAGGCGGGCATTAGACAGTGAAGCTTAATGGTGCATGAAATATTTTTACGCTCACATGTATCTTGCTGCCTTCCTGTCGTTTTTAATTTCTAATTGAGGCATTGTTAATATATTTGCACACACAAATTTGAGAATAAGGAGCTACTGAGGTGTGTTTAGATTTAGAGTAATTCTTGGAAAGCTTGCACAACTTTGAGTTACCAGTGAAATCTGAGTTCTAACAAGTCCCTCGCTATCAAGGGTGTGTCTCGACTTCACTTCTTTCTCGCGCAGGTCCAGCGCCGCAGCAGCGGTGCGAGCAACGACATCTTGTCTCTTTGCTCCTTGTGATTAACAAAGGCGTGGGTTGGCTAAATATGAATGCATGGAAGACATTTTGTCTTGTCTCTTGAGCTCTAAAGCTGAGGTATGAGTTTGTGTGTGAAACAGAAAGATGAAATTCAAGATGTTGCCCGCTTGACTGGAGTAATGATGCCTTTCCCTCACAGCTCATAATTTTCAGAATGCCTTATTTGCCTTGGTTTTGGTTGGTTTTTTACCCTCTAAGTGTAATGTTGGCATGATTACACTTGGTTTGAATTATGTTCAAAACAGCGTTTGTCTTTTATCCTTAATAAGCAGGTATACAAGTAGCTTCCCTTGTTTTTCCCGTGAAGAAAGGCTGCTCGTCTCATGCAGAACACTTGGTGACAGATTTCTGGCATAATGTGCTCAACAAATGGCTTTAAAATACTGATAGATGGTCTTTATTTTCCTTGTTTTTTTCCCCGCAATTTGTACTAGATATTTCAAGCCTTGCATTCATTCAGCTGGATATGTCTGTGAGCATTATTTAATAATTTCCACAAAGTATTAAACATTCATCCTCTTTTTTTTTTTTTTTTTTTTTTCTTTTTTTCCCTTGGTGTCAATCTGTTTATTTCAAAATATAAGCTGGCCACAACCTGTTGCACAATCATTTTCACTCTTCATGCCGATAGTTTTCCTTGTTAAGCAACTTAAACCTGCTCTAAAACGTCTGAGTATGACATTTGAATCTTGTTGACAAAATATAAAAAACAGGTTTAGTTTTCTCATCCTTATATCTGCACTTAAATAGATTTAGTCAGTATAGTGCCTTGCAAATGTATTCACACTCCTTTTTAAACTTTTGCCAAATTAAATCTGAAAACAAGGCATTTTAAAAGGATTTAACTGGTAGCTCAGCAAAATATAGTGCATGATTGTGATGTGAAAGGAGTCTGGTTCGTGATTTCCAATTGTTTTAAATGAAAAGGAGGGGTAAAAAAAGTAAGACCTTACACTAATTGAATCCAAAATTCACCTGTCAAAAATTTGATGGCATTATAAAAATAGCTCTGAAGACTTATGGGAAAACATAAGTAAACAAACACCATCATGGACACTGAGGAGCACGGGAAACAGCCCAGGGATGAAGTACTGGACAAGTTGGTTATAAATCAAAATCCCATCTTGGGGACACATGCAATGAAGAACTGTTCAATCTGTTTTCCTAAAATTAATAAAATTCAACTGCAAGCCTACTAAAGCATAGCTCTTCTCATAAACGGACAAGTTGACCAAGAAGATCATTATACAGAGAAGCTTGGTAACTGTGTAGGAGCTGCAACAATTCAAAAAATGTTAACAGAATAACCACTGGTGGTTAACTCCACGAATACGGCATTTTCGGAGGAACATTGGGAGGAAAACTGTAAGAAGCCCTCCTTTAAAGTTTACCACAAGCCATGGCTGGTACATAGGAGAACGCTGTCTAATTGGAGGAGACCAAATGGGACTTTATGACTTTCCACCAATGTGACAATGTGACTGGCTGCTGAGGCTGTTTTCTGTTCATCTGTTTTGACCCTTTGACTACACTAACCTACAACCAAGACAGTGACTAAGGATGCAGCCAGATATATTGTGAAAAGTTTTTTATTGAATCTTGGCATATTAATTCATTAGACAAATGTCTGACATAAATTTAGTTAATATTTTCAAAAAATGCAGTCTGACTGAGCTTGGGGCAATCCTTTTAAAAAAAAGAAGAGAAAAGACTGGGTGTTTAAAGTTGGCTAAGGATTGATTCAGTGGAGCTGGACACTAATGTGTGACCCACTTATTTAGTATTTTATTCATAGAGAATGTTGAAATATGTGTTTTGGTTTTGGATCTTCTAAATTGAAAGATCCAGATTGATTAGGCTAATCACATGATATGTCAATGAAATGCATTGAAGTTTGAAACCCTGTTATTCTAGATACAGGCCTAATAAAGTGATAAAATGTGTGTTTCTAGGTGCATCATGAGCAGCAGCTACAGTGTCTCCCTGGCTGGCCCCGCCCCGTGGGGCTTTAGACTGCAAGGAGGGAAGGACTTCTGCCTGCCCCTCACCATCTCACGGGTGAGTAGGGGATGGACACACACACACACACACACACACACACACGCGCAAACGTCCCCTTCACTTCATGATGGTCACCTCAAAGGAATGCAACCCAATCACGTTTTGCCATTTGCTTCATCGTTGACAAAAGGACCATTTGCCTCTTGTGTGGCTCTTGTTTCTGGATTTGGACAGCTCATTCAACAGTTTGTGGCCTGTTGCTCAAGGCTTTTGACTCCTCCTGTCTGTCTGCCTATTGTTGTCAAAATCACATTGCATAACAGGATCTAGACATAATCTGTCCATTCGGAAAATGAATCACATATTTCATTGATTAAGCAAATGGGTGTTAATGACTGTTGTCATTTGACTGAGGGATAAGTGACCTTCCCTCTTCTCTGGTATTTGTCCTGATTAGAGACACAGGAGACGTGGTGTGCGCTGTGGAAGCGGTTGAGTGTAACCCTAGAGAGCCACAGTGTTTCTGTAATAACTATTTGGGGACGTTCTGCCACATAAATTCAAAGTGGACTGACCAGGACCTTTCAATCTGCGTTCTGGCAGCTGGAAGGCTTTTTGTTGGCGTGAATATACACAATAACACAATTTATGATATTGGTTGAGGAGGACATTTCTCAAGCATTGTGTTACAGCATCTGCTATAGAAATTAAAAGGAAACCTTCCGTTCACTTTAGCAGATCAGCAAATACAACTTTAAAGTTGCTGTTTAGTTCTCCGCCCGTACGGACTGTGCTTTGTGTAGTTCTTCAGAATGAGAGGGGAGACACTCAGGTCTTGCCACTTCCTGTTATGAAACTCTAATCTCAGTGTCACAGCCAAGGTCAGTTCCTCTGTTTATTTGTTGTTGGCAGGATCAGTTACGGAATGTCGAGTGTCATGTGTGCACAGAAATTACGCCTCTCATTTGGTGATGTGTCCACCGGCGTTCAGACGCAGCCACTCGAAGAGAACAGAAAGGCCAACGTTTGTTTTCCACACTATTTTTAAGACTCGCTACCGTGATAATCATTGGTATGCGGGACATTATGTTGTCAGTGGACCTCTTGTCAGTATGAAAGCAGCTGATGAATGAAGCGTGAAGCATGTCCTCATTTAGAAGCTTGTCTGATAGCAGAGTTTCCTCAACAACACTAGTACAGCAGGAAAAAACAACAGGTGACAGGTGAGTCTGTTAATGTCCTGACAATTACATGTAGCCGTCAGTCTAAACATGAGTCATTAAGTGTTTTTAAATATTTAAAAATTGTGTTTTTCAATTCTTTGGTGGACAACTTAAAAAACACATATTTAGAAGTAGAAGCCAAGCCAACTTTATTTATGCAGTTTAAGAACACTTCTGACCAAAGTACTGAACAGATATTCTATACTAGTATAAGCAATAAAACGCAAATAAAAGAAGACAGAAAAAGATACTATAAAGCAACTCTAACAAATAAAAATAGCTCAATTGTGGTGGTTCAAAGGTCTAAGAATAAAAATGTATTTTCAGAGGTGATCTAAAGAAAAACGGCAAAGAGGCCTGTCTGACATTCACATACAGGTGAAGTTGCTCTTCTGAGCAGCTTAGTGAAGAGTCATTGTGAAAGCTCAGAGAGGTAGGGTGACGCAAGATTATTTAAAGATTGGAAAGACAAATAAAAGAATCCTTAAAAGAAGGGTGGCAGGGCAGGGTTGCAGGATATTGTGCAACTCTGCTTAATTTGTGTAGTGTCTACAACCGGCTGCAGTTGAGGATTTCAAGTAAAGCATTACGCCACTCATCATGCCTTATTACTAGCTTATATTTGATTTCAAAAATCTCTAATGAATCTATCCTTGGTTTATAATTTGGTGGCTGGTTTGTGTCCTGACTGTGTGTTGGTGCGATATATAATTTAATCTCAATTTAGACATGGTGAGCATTATTGGAAACGATCCGTCAGAGTTGGTGGACAAGACACATTTACAAACATCTGTAAAAAGTTTAGCTGCTCCTTTAATCCCTTCATTCAGTTGGTGAGGTTGAAAATTGTGTTGACCTCAAGCTTGTTTCAAGGTTCATCAGAGATGTTAAATATACTTACCATGTTGAGGAGTATGCGTCTGTTGACAACACATCCAAGCTTGACCTGGCTCTGATAAATGACGCTGACATAGAGTAATGATGCAATGACTTGACTTTACATATGTCTAGCATATGTAAGTGGTCCAACGGTTATGAACAAAGTATAAGGCTGGTCGCAGGACGACCACAGACAATTATTGCGATTTCCGTAGAGGGAACTTTGAGCTTTAGATCTTAAAATAACTCTTAATGACTGCAAAAGATGCAATAAGAGTAAAATCCACCAAACTGTTGTAGCACCACTTTCACATTGTTGTCCAATACCAGATGTATTGGACTACAATATTCAGACTAAAATTGTATTTGACGTTTTGTTGAATAACAAATTTGATTCAGTGCCGTTAATTGTTCAAACTAGGACCACCCAGTACCTCATGAATGATTTATACAGCTAGGACTCAATTATATACGTGTGTGTGGGTGTGGCGGAGAAGTGTGGTGGAGGGGTGCCGCTATTTGTTTTTCCAGATAATTTAGTACAAGGCTGCTGCTCTCCTTTCAGAGTTCCCTGTTGACTGTTTTCCACAGCTGGAAAATACGCACAAAATGCTTTTTATTCTCCCTTGGAATACGTATGCTAGAGGAACAGCACTGAATCTGTTTCTTTGTCTGTTGGGCCAGTTTCTTTTTATTTTCTCTTTATTTGCTGTTATAAGGGCTTGTAATACTTTCTGAAAACAAACAGGCTAATTTTAGGTTGGTCTCTGCAGGAAGCTTTGCAGTAAAGCACAGCTTTTAGCCACTATGTTTTTATTATGACAAAAATAATTCCACTTTATCCGAATAGAAATTAGGCCATAGAAATTGCATTAAGATTTTGCATAAATTTAATATACTTTTTTAAGGTGTTAATTTTGATTATTACAATATTTTTAAGCTTTTTAGACCAATCTCCTCCAAAAGATATTCCAACATTAATTGGGACACTTGCCCTGTCAGGGAGTATTGTTGGTTTAATTTTGTTTGCAGCAGTCTTTTACTGCTCTCTTTGATCTGCCTTTAAACAGCCCCTTCACTCACCAACCATTATTCTTCTCAGGCATTTTTCTGAAACTCTTTTAAATCCAGCACACGAGACGGTGGCCAAAACTGCAGTTTAATTTTCTCTCCGCAGACTCGACAGACCTCTATAAACCACCATGAAATACTGCGGAAACTTACTCTAGGAAGCATTTTGTACTAGAAATGTTCTTGCTTATAGTAAAAGAAGTATACGCTTAAAGTGTCAGTTTATTTAAATTTGTTTGTGTTTTTTCGCTTCTTGGCAGGTTGAGAACTGGTTCAGGGAAAATGTTTAAAATTTTAATGCAATATAAAAACACTACCCCAAAAACATAGGCCTAGGTAAAATGCCTTCCATTGAAGAAAATATCGCGACTCAAAACCTAATATCTTATTTGGCTTCTTGATCATGTTGACTGTTTGGACTTGACCATAACTGCTGGTTTAGAAACAAATAAAAGCAAGCTGTTAAAGGGGGGGAAAAAACATACCCTGCATTTTCGGAAACCACACAGACAAGCTGTGGTCTGTGCTGCTTAGCTGGGAAGCAGCTTGTATTTTCCTTAACCATCAGTTGTGCAGGCTCCTGGAGATGCATTCAGGATCCATATGGATAGCTGTTCCCTGCAGTCTGTGTTTGATCCCGGTATGATTGGTCTGTGTCTGCCTCAAGCTTTTAGGAGGGCATCTGCTTTCAGGCTCCCTCCTGCAATATGGCAGAGCTTTAAAGAGTAGATGTGCTGTCACTTTATTTTGATTTAGACAACTTTTTGGAGTAATTAAAACTTTTCTATGATTTCTTCCATGTGACTAGGGGAAAAAACCCCCGGCATGCTGAAGCTCATGATCTGTTTTACGGGAAGAGCTTTGACTACAACTTTTGGTGTTTTTCTGTGCCACTGTCAAAATATGGTTGGGCGTTCATAGTAATGGATTTTTTTTAGAGTGAAGCAAAATGTTTTGGAAGAACCCTGGGTATCTTTTGTGCAGTTCTCTTACTGTAGCAGAAAGCTGCTGTCGAACGTTTCACTTCAAACCGAACAGAATGGAGTTGGGATCCAGTTCTGCCTCTTGGCTCAAACTTTTCCATATCTTCTGGCTCAGGAGGCTAAACCAGCTGGCTCTTTTCTGGACCTGTCTATAAAGAGCATTTAGTATTCAGTGCAGGGTCAGTACTTTGCTACGTGTTTTTGTTTGTGTCGTCATGGCAATTTGACTAAGAGGTCCTTTAAGGTTTTCCTGGCATCTCAGGTTTTCTAGCCGCCAGATTGATGTAGTAACAGACTGGGATCAAACCATGACAACAGTTTGTCTACCTCTGTTCATGTCCTTAGTTGGGATGCTTAGCTTTGAGAAGATGAGCCTGTGCTATTTAGACAACCTGTCCCCCATTGTGTGCTACTGTTCAACATAACTACAAACTGACTACATGGTACTTCAACATTATTGATACTGAGGCATAATTCAATTTCAAACAATTAAAGGGAAATTAAATGATGTCACTATTATTATCCAATTCCATTCAAAGAGTTGCTGTAGATGCTGATGGCTGGGGATGAAAGGATTCCCTGTAGTGGCCTGTGTTACAGTGGTTCTAAAAAAGCCTCTTGACTGAAGATGAAGAGGATTCTCAGGATTGTGTATGATATTCTTTGTTATAAAGAATCCTCCTACAACATTCTCTTGCTTTAAATACTGAATGACTTAAGCCTCCCCTAGAAGTAAAATGTATATATAAGAATCATCTATATTTACAACTTCCTACATGGGGTCTCAAAGTATTTTGTGAATTAAGTGGAAGACTAATTTGAGACTCCGGTTAAATTCACATTGGTCCGAATTGCTCTTTTAGGAGAGCGGTGGCTCTGGCAGCAATGGGTTATGTCAAAGAGTGAAGGTCATCCCACAATTCAGAAAACGCCTTTTTCTGTTCACCTCAAATCATCCTAAAGAAACTGCAAAATAACCCATTTGAGCTGGAATTATAATACCATGACACCATGAAACTGTAATATTTTTAGCTCGTCATACAGTCATAATTTCATACTGGCTCATGCCTAATTATGAGATGTTTCGTTTTGAGTGGCTTTAGATGAACTTGGAGGTAAACTATCAGGGAGCATTGTGACATAGTGACGTTCTGTGAGCTTTTCCTTGTTTGCGATGACACGGCCTTTAAACTCAAGACTTCTCCATATAAGGTTCTCTGTCTTAACTTCGTCCTTCACAGATGTGACATGCAGCTGACTAGCCTTCCAGCTCCCACCACAAGATACTTCCTGTAGCATGACGTCTCAGATGTGAAGCAACAATCCTCCTCCTTACTCCATACTTTCACTGAAGGCAGGAAGTTGCATGCTGAGAAGCAAGGGAGGTGGTTAGTGTCTTTGTAGTGTTGAAGTGTGAAGCTAAAAGCATGGGGCTAGCTAAGCTGTTCAGTAAAATATTGAAGATGGATTGTGAATTTTCTTAGAAAGTTAGATTTTCTTTTTATTTGAGTGTTACAATGAAGTACATGTAGAACCAATGGAGTGCTGTTTTGTACTTTAGGCATCTTTTCATAGAGGATTAGATCACAGTTCTGGCATCTTGCTTGTATATTTTTTTATGATCATCATTTCCTTTTGGACAATGTTGGTAAGATTTGTCATAACTTCTCAGTTTGCGCTGTAGAACATGACTTGTGAAGCAAGGGTCCCAGGTCCCATCTTACTGCATTTACAGAACCACAGTGAAAGAACCAGTGACTCCACAGCAATAAATTCACCAGTGTGGAGAAGGAAACCACGAAACAGCAGCCTCACTACAATATGGCTGAAATCCCATTTGAGTAAACGCAGCTGGACAGATACCCTTATTCATTTAAAAAGCATAGCCATCAACCACTCCGGTAATTAAATTATATTTTTACACATCCATTACATGGCCTTTTCCATTTTATGTTGCAAAGACTTAAACCATTATATGTTCTGATGGTGGATGTGAAATTGTAGAATAAAACCAATAAGATTTGGTAAAACGCAGTGTTATTTCTCTCTTTGGAGAGCAGTGAATGTCACTGTTTATTGCTTATCTGCTTTCTGTCACAAGTCTCACTCAGACCTCTCTTGATTTATATTTATAGACTGCACATGCCGGAGATTCTTACTCAACATCTATTTGTTTTGTGTCCACATGAGTGATTGGGTGGGGGTGGGGGAGTTGAGATGTACAAAATACAGTTTGTTCACCACAAATTAAAGCATTAAATATTGTTGACAACACATGTTTGTCTGTGCTTTATGTAAATGCTTAAGGAATTAAGAAATTGAGCCAAGAAGTATTTTTATCTGCTCTGTTCAAGCGTACAAATGTGAGTGTGATGATTGCGCAGCATTCCAATTACTTTTCTCTTGTACCGTGGGTTTCAGAAGACTTTATAGACTTGAAAGTCTGAGCTATGAATAAAAGAAGAGAATTTTAAAAGTTGAGAAGATAAATTGTAAACACACTTTTCCGAATCAAAACGAGAGTCTGAGAATCTATCGGTACTTTTGTTATGCATTAAAGGTCGAGGTAAAGTCATCTCTCTTCAGGAACTTCGTGCTGCTGTAAAAGCCAGTGCTTGGTGAGTTTTGGAAACTCAACAAGGCATAACACGTGTGAAAACCAAAAGTTCTAAAAATGATTATTAATCTGAGAATGTGGGTTGCTTGATTAAAAGTGCCTATGCGTTTCACTAAATGCTTGTAGGTGCCTGTGACTGTGCATCACGCATGCAATGAGTGAGTGATTTGGTTAAAGCAGAGAGCCTGTCTGCACACTGGGCTTTTGTGAGTGGTATAACCGCACTATAGATGCCCTAGACATCGGTATGCATACATCAGCCTCAGCTTTGGGTTCTGGACTTCCTGCTACCGATCAAGTAACAAGTGAGTGGAAGAAAGCACTTTTCAAGACTTTAAAAAAAAATAAAAATGTGGCAGTCTCTGGCACAGATGCTGTCACTTCCTCATTCCTTCGTTCCCCTTCCCATTCTTTTCCTCTATTTTGTTAAGTTGAGAGTAAACACAATGGGACAATGGCTACATGTCAGAGTTGTCCAACCTGAATGCATTCTTTAGCAGTGAGGAAAGAGGATATCTTCTATTTTTTTGGTTTTGTTGTTTCTCTGCACTTATCAGTTTTGTTCATATAAATGGTTTCACTCAACTGTGTGGGCACAAAGATAACGGATTCAAGATGACAGATACTAGAACTTTTCAGAGTTTTTTTTTGTTCACTTCAATATCTGAATCAGAGTTCTGTGAACAGACACAATAACCAAAACCTCTGCTTTCCACTGAACTTTGAAGAGTTCATTTAGTTGTCTTGTCACATTGAGTTATATTCTACTGTCATGTTGAAGGATGACATGAAGTTATGGAGGTAATAAAGACGACATAAGATAATGAGTACAGAGTCCTTTTGGCAGCCAGTACAGGAGTGCAGGATTTGAGTGTGTTAAGAGAGTGCTCACTGACTGATGAGGTGCTTGTGTGTAATGACAGATCACTCATCACACCTGAAAGGGTGTTGTCCAGTCGTAACGATTTTATGACATTATTCCCATGTGTGGAATGCAAGTCTCAGCACGGGGGAAATTGATGGAAGATCTGGTGAAACTTCAGTCTTAACTCTCGCTTCTGTGTACAAGACTCCTTTTAAGGCCCTGTTGAAGCTTCCATAATGAAAACCGTCAGGTGATACTTTGTCCTCTTCTGGGTTTTTATGGAGCCCATAGTAAAAAGTTATGCTCTGCTCACTTTTCATTTGCTTTGGCAAATTGTCGGGATGTCCGAAGTGTTTACAGATGGTGTGTGCACTTCTTTCAGCACGTAGTTTTTAATACTGTAAAAATTCTATTATTTTGATTTTAGTCTGTGAAAGGTGCTTTAGAACTGCAATTCACTTCCCTATCTACCTTTGCATTTACCCTCAACCTGTTATCTGATTCAATAACGGCTTTGTTAGTTGATCGTATTAAATTCAAATTCTTTACAGACTATTATAATTACAATTTTCCATACCTTCATGCAAATAAAAATACCCCAAAAACATCTGTGTGCGATCACATAAAAATTTTTCAATTTAGGAAGAGAGTTGAACTCGGAGTGATTAAACTTTCAGCACCCAAACTTCCAAAAATGGATTAATTAAAGGACAATGAGCTGGAACTGGCTTCGTTCCAGACTGAATATTCTTTACGTTATAGCCAAAACGTTTCATAAATAAAAGCTGCAAGCTTTCATACCATGTGGTTTCAATAAGATTTCTTTTGTAATGCGTTGATATGAAATTTTGTGGAGGGTGTTTTATGTACAGATTGTTAGAGTGGAAATCCAGTCTTATCTAATAAATGTTGTATGGAGAATAAAATTCTTATCTCATCGGATAAGACAGGAAAGGGAAAATAGATCGTAATGATTAGTGGTCTCAAGACAAAAATAAACAAACTGTGCTTGTATAACTTGAATTTCTCAAAGGTGTTTCTAGGAATGAAAACGAAAGTACTTAGTTTGAAATAGTGCGTGGAATTGAAGAAAATACAATACTTGGCTAAAGAGCTTTTGAGACCCACTGGGTTTCCTTACGCTGTCCTTACATTTTTTATGCTTTTTGTTTCTCTGCAGCTGACTGACGGGGGCAAGGCAGTCAAAGCCGGGATGAACATTGGAGATATCATCCTTTCCATTAATGGGATTTCCTCAGAAGGCATGAATCACCTTGAGGCTCAGAACAAGATTAAAGCCTGCACAGGCAACCTCAGTCTCACTCTACAAAGGTAACAGTTGCACATAAAATACATTTTTTTTTAATACAAGTTTGATTTTTAGACTGCTTTCCTTCTCAGTTTATTTTGCTTGTGTGCATTGTAGCTGTAAAACCAATAATGTACAGAATAAATTACAGATTTAAATGAAATGGACAGGCTGTCAATGAAAGCTGCTGGAAGCATATCGAATGGGATAAGAGGCAGACCTAACATAGAAAACATCCATGGAGTAAATCACAAGACATCAGTAACAATGTAACAAAAAGATTTCACATCGAAATAAAAAATAATTTCTGTATTTCATACAAAAACATAAATGAATTGGCTTGTCCAAAAGATATCTTTGAAGGAGTGGAGTAGTTACTTGATGCAGATCTGGTTTAAGCCATCTGCTGACAGCACATCGCATTCTGCACCCTTTCAACTTAATCAGCTGACTGCTTCTCCAGCAGCTGGCCGTGCAGCTCCTATCATTGAGGGTTATCACCATAACAATCAAAAATATAACGAAAAGCAAATAAACTCTGCCTCACTGATTATGCAACCAAATTTACAGCAAACAAGGCAGTGCCAAAATGAGAGTAACCAATGTCAGTGCAAGAAAAATCTACAAAAATGCATGAATATGGGGGAAAGACTGTATTAGAAATCTAAATGTTTATTTAAAAAAATTCTTTACCTAGTCAAATAAGTTTGTTTTTATTATTATTATTATTATTATTATTATTATTATTTGAAAGCTAACTACCAGGAAATACCACAGCAAAAGCTTCTGCAGTCCTTTAAGGATTCGGAGGAGTAAGCTTGTTGGTTATGTACATCGTTTGAGGATCATGTCATCTACTTGGTAATTACAGAAAATGTCTGCAAAGGCTTTAAACTGGATTTATGCTCATGCGTGATTGGAAAGCTAAACGTCACCCATTGGAGTGGGAAGAGTTCACATTGCAGCATTATACTTAATTGTAAAAAAAAAAAAAAAAAAAAATATGGGTTAAAAAAAAAGGCGCTGGGGGTGGGTAAAGGTGGACCGAAAGTGTTTATTCCAGGCGTGGTTGGGGGGGCAGGGGTTTATTTAAGCACCCGGGGTAAAGTGTTTTTTG
>CAEGAF010130807.1:0-36676 GCA_903067075.1 Micropoecilia bifurca
TCCTGGATGAGCTCTTGGTCACCATGAAGCATTTCTGCAAACCAGGAACAACACTGATCTGGGCCAACAAGGTCCGACTTGAGTCCGATCTAGTGTTCATGGAGAACTTTAAGAAAGCCTTCCACACAAGTCTGCTGGTCGAAGAAGGAGAGATGAAGATCTTAATGGCAATGAGTAAGGACGGAGATGAAGGTGACAAGAACAGACTGAGTAGGCCTACAGACTGCAGGCTCAAAGCCTAAGGAGGTTTAAAAGGACTTAATGTTGAATTTTTTTGTGTGATTCATTTTTTTCAAATGTTGTCAGGTGCCCACTAACTTTGTTAAAAGGTGGCAGACATGCAAGATCAGTTTACAAATGTTTTGCTCGTGAATCAGTATGGAAGACATGTTTACGTTTATTGGCTTCAGTTACCTGAAAATGTTTATATGTCAGTTTAGTATCAAAATATCTATAATTGTGGTCTTGGCAAGCTTCACTTTGGCTGGTCTGACTTTAATCAAGAAAAATTAGGAAAAGTAATGAACCGTTTCTGGAGGCTCACTCTAACAGACAACTTTTTTAAAATACTTCTGCTGTTTTGGTTCTGCCAAAGCATGGGATTTGTATATGCCACTGAAACAACTGGAGTCTAGAGCGTCTCTGCTGATACAAGATGTTTGTGATGATATGCTGCACTGGGTTTTTTTTTTACCAAAATGTTTTCTGCTGTCTCATCTGTCCAATGATTGTCCTTGTGGTCCAATTAGATGCCACTTTACAAACTTAATAATAATAATCAATTTAATTTATAATGCACTTTTCATTAATAAAAATCTCAAAGTGCTACATGGTGCATCCAAAAACATAAAATCAGCAATCAAAAACAATAAAAAAAAAGACTGTAATTTAAAAGGGGGGTAAGCTTGTCTAAAAAGGAAAGTTTTCAAGCCAGTTTTAAAATCAGACAATAATTGCAGGGCTCTCAAATAGTCTGGGAGAGAGTTCCATAGGCGAGGAGCAGCCACAGCAAAGGCTCGATCACCCATAGTCCTTAGTTTTGATCGAGGAGGTGGAGAAGATTGCAGGCTTGGGATCGTAGGGGTCTAGAAGGTGAATGTGAAGTAAGGAGGTCCTTCAGGTAATCCGGTGAGGTTCCAGACAGTGATGGGTGATAAGTGCAATTTTATATTGAATCCTATAAGTTACAGGAAGCCAGTGAAGCTTGTAAAGAGTAGGTGTGATGTGATCAAATTTACGAGCTCTCACTAGGATCCTGGCAGCACTGTTTTGGATATACTGAAGCCTCTGAAGGTGTTTTCGGTGGACTCCAATGAACAGCGAGGTACAGTAGTCGAGCCTGGAGGAGACAAAGGCGTGGATGAGAGTCTCAGCATCAGAACGGGAGAGAGATTAACGAAGTTTGGAAATATTGCGAAGATGAAAAAAAAACAGGTTTTAAACAGGTGCTTAATGTGATTTTCAAATGTGAGATGAGAGTCCATTCGAACTCCAAGGTTTATAACAACGGAGGAAATGGGAATGTCTTGTCCAGAGAATGAAAGACTCGTCAGAGTCGAGGATTGAACCTGACAACCATCAGGTTGAAAGGGGTCCGATGAAACAGTTATTCAATTTCCTTGCCGTCCACAAAAGCACAACATCCTACAAAGTATGCGATATTCTTATCGTTGCGGGCTTGTTGAATTATTGGCCACAGCCGGCTCCGTTTCCCCCGATCTTCAACAGAGAGATCTTCTTTGAACAGGATATTTCTTTGCTTCAAGTAGCTAGAATTCTTAGCCATTTTCCAGATTAAATTGCGAAAATGCTGCATTGAGAATTGGATGATGTCTCGGGGGCTGTGGTTTGTTCGGAAGTTTTCTTCCAAGCCGATAGACGGAATCAATCACCTCCAGAGGCTTCTCTTTGTAGTTTGGGATTAAATTTGACATACCCCCACCACCTTGATTGAGCCTTACATCTTCCATCTCTTCTTCCAGCCGCCGCGGAGTCTCAGATTCCACTTCTTCTCACGTGCTAACTCCCGCACTTTGTTTTCCAATGGTCGAACTTTTTCCTCAGCTTTGCTGACACGACTGACCGTGGTGTGCAGTGTGCTTTTAATATCTTGTATGTCAGCGGAAAGGAAATTAATAGTAGTCTTCAAATGGATTTTCCAATAAATGCACCTTGCTCCTCGATAGCTTGAGCACTGCTATCACATTCTCTACTGTGGCCTGCTCCATTTTACCTCTTTTGGAAGACGGTGACTTCGTAGGAGTAAGTACTAGATGACCTTCAGTTTTGCATTTTGTCGTTAAGGTTGAAGACGTTACAAAAATAACTGTTCTGTCAGAAGAATAAAGTTGGACGGAGATTCAGAACGTCTCCTGGCAAGCAGCCATGTGACGTTACCGTATTAACCCGATATTTGCTGGAAAGTGCAATGTCTCCCCTTTTAGAAACTGAGGGAATTTTCCAGATAGCGCTACGTGTGGCGAAATTAAGGTACAGCAAATTTAGATGTGTCGCCGACACGTTCTGGTTGAGGCGGACCGTTTGGTCTAAAGCCGGAAATCCGGCCCCTGGCCGGAGCTCTTTAAGCCCTGAAGCTATGTGGACAATGTGAATTCTTCTTTGTCTTTTGTATTTTTCAGACTCGTAATACAGACAAGTGACATGTGAGCCCGTTTTAAATATCTTTATTCAGTGAACTTTCTTGTTTGCAGCTTTTCTCGTGAGCACAAAATAGTTTAACAGTGGCTCAGTCAGGTCTTTCCCACATGATCCAGAAAGGATATAAAATGATATAGAGAATACAGCTTTAACTCATAACATTCTGTGATGAAATAGCTTTTGATAGATTTTTATGGCTATAAATATAAACAACATCCACAGCAAGCATTCCTGAAGTTAGTATGAACACCGGAGGAGCAACTCCAACAGATATGTTTGGTGTCAGAGGTCGAAGGTGAAGTCTTGTGGTGAAAACATAAGGCCATTTTTGGAGAGACTGTAATTGGCAACGCATACTGTTGTGCACAGCATATGTTCAAACAGAAAACACAATGAAGAGGGAAATTAATAAAGAGACTAACTCTCATAATGGATTCCTACCAACAGCTTGAGGAGGATGATGCTGCGAATAATGCAGAAAGTGAAACCGTTTCAAGCTAAACAGAAACGCAAGAATCTCCCCGCCGCTGATTCATCAGACTCCAGAAGACAGGTCCTAAAGTAGATACTTTACATTCTTAGGCATCAACTTTCCAGCCAGAGTGCTAAAAAAAAACAATGAAAGATAAAACCAAAGCCTTTATTTATACTATTTAAAAAAAAAAGAAATTATTTTTGCCATCTAATAAATATTTTTTTTACTTTAACATATTGATATTGAATCCTGCTTAACAAGACAAGTTTTCTTTGGTTACACAAAGAAAAGGGACTAAAGATAACACTTCTGCTTTTAGGACTATAAAGCAAACAGGATCATGAAAATTAAATTTAATCACATAGCCCTCATCTGTAACTTCAGGTGAGACATTTCCAGAAGGACCAAACCAGTATTAAGTTTAGACAAATCAAAAATATCTGTAGATTTTTCTGCTTTTAAAATAATTTCTTATAACTTTTAAGGGTCAACGGGTAAATATTTTATACATTTTAGGCTTTCAACATCTCTTTCAATGTATGAAGGAAAGTGCAACAGTATTTTGAAGCTTTGAAGGCAATTGAACCAAATCCGAAATTCAAAACGCTCAAGTCACAATTGTCAAAAATGAGTATTTCTAATGTTAAGTATATTATGTGAGACAATTATTCAAAATGAGCTGAAACTACTGGTGTGGTCCTTTTGAACAGCCAGGGTCCCATTAAGAAGAATGCCGTCTCACTTGATAATACAGGTTCACAAATACACGCCAAGTTCCTCACAAACAAACACACACAAACACCCACACACCCACACCCATCAACCGTTGACATTTCTCCAAAGCATAATTTACAGGGGGAGGGAAAAAAAATATGTAAAATTGAAAGAAACTAAAATCTGATTCCTCGTCCAAACTAACTTTTCATACACCCTAGAACACATGCATATATGCAAAATACATCGATTAAGATAAATTCTGTTATATCCCTATTGCATCTTTATATTTTCATGGTACGAGTGTATTTACATTACTTTATGACACTGTGTACATGTGCAGCGTTCTGAACGCTGCCGAGAAAGCGCAACAACACAGAGTGAAAATCTGATTGTGTAACCTGTTCCGAACATCCCACTGCATGTGGCGCTCAGGAAGAGTCAAGCCTGCACATGGTGCGGGGATGAATCATGCGGTTTGACTCAAAGAAGCTGATGAGTGAAAACGACTGCGAGGGTGGACGGATGCTACAAACTCTGCAGCTTCCCCTGAACAAAACTCTGCCACCGTTAGCTTAGCTCCATCTTGAAAGGTAAGGTACGTTGAAGAAAGGCACCGCGACATTTTTTTTGTGTTCAAAGACAGACAGGACTGACTTGTCAACCCAGGATGTCTGGAACTATTTAAGAAAATTTTAAAAAAAAAAGAATTAAAAAAATGGGCTTGTGATCAGTCCAATCCCTGCTTTTCATTTGAGATCATCAGTCTGTCTCTCCTCTTACTGAAGTAATTTAACAGATTTTTACAGTTTTCTGATCCGTTTTCCGATGCATCCCTTGAGTCCACAATGGCGGTTTTTACAGTATTTATTTTTAATGCAATGAGTTAGGAACGCTGGGGAAGAAGGGATATTTAAGCCTTACAAAGAAAAAGCAAAACACAGGACAGATTATAGTTCTCCACATTTTTCTGTTGGTGGGGATTCAAAATTTCTGACTTGACTGGTTTTACAACCCCGTCGCCTCAAAATTTGGCATGCATGAAAATATTTACGCTCTGGGTCAGCTCCTGGTTTGACGTCTTAAAAAGAAAAAGTCTCAGGAGGCAGCTGGTTGGTCAGATGCATAGACCATATGACCCTGAGGGACATGTCATCAAATTCGTCCCGTTACGGACCATTGGAGGTCATGCCATCCCATGCATGTGCCCGTTTTTGCTTAGAACGGTGAATAATCTGCGGGGTACATGACGGGGAGCCAGTTCTCACTGAAGGCAGTGCAGTGTGTCCAGCTGAGGTGACGCATGAGCTGCAAAACAAAACCCAGGAGATTAATTCATTTCATTTTTTTACACCACCTGAAACCGATATAAAACATGTTTTTTTATAATGTTGAGCATCAATCATTGATGCTCTCATACCTGGATACAGTTCTTCATGTTCTCCTTGCTGGGCTTCTCCTCAACCATCTTGGAGGCGTATTTTAGGGCTCGGCCGTACATTTTGTTTGCCAAGGCGTGTTTGTATGAAAACGTCAAAACCTTAAAGTGAGCAGAAAAAAGAAAAACCATAAACAAAGGGTGTTAGGCAAGATGTTTCCTGAACTAGCTTAAAGCTTCAAATTCAGGCAACAAAATAATTTTGGATCAACTTTCAAAATTTGTGGCTTCCCCCCCCCAAGTGACAAGTTCATCAAAAAAGGGAGAATTTGTAGGGAGAGGCATGAGTTATGTTTGAATGTACCTACATACCGATCAACATCTTTCTTTTGACAGGTATGTCAACAGAAAGATGATATACCTATCAAAGCACAAATTAGTGACTGTTAAACTCTCCTAAAATGACACATCACTCTGTCAATAAGACCTCAAATAACAACAGTGAATGTATCTAAAATACAAAAATCTCAGCTTGATTGTTGTGTTTTTGAAGCATAATACTGCACCAACCTAACATGCTTGTTTTAAGTTTGATCCAATAGTTCATCTTTATAAATTGATCAAATGAAGATGTATTCAGTCTTGCTGTAAGGCACAGTACACAGTGGATTGTTAAAAAGTTAATTTTCAGCACAGAATCCATGACTTCCAGTCCTTTTCCAGCCTCCAGGTAGAAAACACAACAGCACATAAAAAACATGGATTAAAGCATCTGGATTACAAGTAGGACTGAATACATTTCTTTTATTTTGGTATTTTGTAGTTTCCTGAATATTCACATTGTTTTATATACACTTATTTGATCTCTACATTACATTGTAGTACAACAACTGCTTTTCAACTGGTTGCCATGGCATGCATTTTGTCCTAACGTCCAAAATTCTCACACACACACACACACACACACACACACACACACACACACACACACACACACACACACACACACACACACACACAAAAGTCAAGAAATGGAATGCATAATTAGCCCCAAACAACACGTTGGATTTATTTAAAAGAGCTAACCTTTGAGTCAGTTAGCTCCGCCCACTTCTGCACCTCCCAGAATGTGTCCATCAGGGCATTTGAAGTGTTGTCCACGGGGTCGTCAGAGCTGCTGGCCAACTGCTCCCCGACCTCCTCCTCTCCTACCGCAGCTTGCTCTGTACCAACGGCCCCGGCGCCGCTCTGCAGCGTGGACGGCAGCAGGAGCTGGTCGGCCAAAGCACAGCCTTGTCTACACAGGGCGTCCAGAAGAGATGACTTCTGCTTCTCCATGTCACTGAAAAACAAAATGTTTTATGTAGGATGTGGGTTCACACGCTGCCTCGATCAACCCCGTCTCTGTCAAAAACCTGTGTTAAGGTGATGCTTACGTTTTGATGGAGGCGGCGTCCGGCCGAGGGTCCGTCTTCATGGTGAAATACACAGCCATCGCCGTTTGGTCGATGTGGGACATGACGATCTCTGCTGCTGACACAACCTCTCTGAGGCGCTTCACTCGCTCCTTAACACAAACGGGGAGAGATTCGGTAGGAGGATTCTGCACAGCTTTGATGCAACCATGTAACAACCCCGTCTCCTGCCGTCGTTTACCTTCTCCGAGTCCAGCTGATGCAGTCTCTGCACATGAAGTGGAAGGTAATCCGAGTAGTCTTCCCTCAGTTCGTCGTAGATGGAACTCGAGTCCAACCTGAGGAGCCGAAAACGACAGATAAATTACAGAGAAAGAGAGGCTGTGTGTTATGAAACCAGAGAGAGAAACGTAGCTCACTTTGTCATCCACTGAATCTTTAGATCCCTCACAGCTTCTGCAAACTCTTCCTTCAAATCCTTCTCCTTGTCTCCATCCTTGTCCTTCTCCTTCCCACCGTTCTTTGATTTGTTTGGGGCGGGGATTAGATGGTAGATGACTGGAACGATGTCCTACACCAAGACACAAACACAACAAAGTATGATTGAATATACATCTTCAACTTCTCAAATACTCTCTCAAATTTCCTACCAATTTCATGTCCTCAGATAGCCTTTGTTCCATAGATCACTGAAGTAGAAATGCTTTTTAATTACCCAGTAGTGAAGGTATAAAGTAGTACTATCAATACTTTTACAGACCACCAGAAAACCTAGTAACTAGTTCATAAAAACAGCTTTTACACTTGTGTATATTTCCTAACAGATTAACATGCTTTGACATGAGAGATGAAGAGGTTTTACAGAAAATAAGTCATTTCCCAAAGTAAGGAGAGCAGCAGGCGCTCTGTGGTTCAGTGCTTCTAACTTGTCCAGTACCTTCTTAAATTTTCCTTGTCGTTTTGCAGAGGCCTGCCCCTGGTGGTCAAAATAACACACAGTAAGGAACAGGTAACACAAACACCAACCAAAAAGGATGATTTCATTCGTCTTTCATCCTCAACCAGAGACTTGGGGTCTCATTGCTAAAGATATGACTCAAACAGTATAAATATAATACAATTTACTATGAACTTTGCTATTCCTCCTAATCATGTCTAATAAATCTGTTTACTTTCATTAAGACAAATAAAAGTTACAGAATATTTATATAAAAAAATACAGTAAAATAGAGCTGGCAGCCCAAAGGCAATAGCATCTCCTTAAAATTAAACATGTAGGAAAAAGGATGAAAGATTTATTTTTGTTGCCGATCAAATATTTTGTGAACAGAAGCCAACACAGTGCAACCCATATATATCCATAATTTCTTTATAAAACCAAATTAAAATACAAAACCCAAAACTTTTACATGACAATGTTTGGCAGAGCTGCACAATATATCAATTAAATCAATCATCGCCTCATCAAAACCACAGAGGACCAATTGGATGCAATATTTAGTAGGATGTCATATTTTAAGTCTCACTTAAAAGCCAATAATATATTTGTTCCCTACCTGCCGCTGAAGTACAACATGTCTGTTTAAGGTGGTTGAACTGCTTAAACTGGGAAGACGAAGAAACTTTGGGTCAACCAAAATCACCATTGCCATGTCCAGGAATAATCTCACAGTTGAACATTTTCCAGATATTGTGTGCAAACCCAAAATTCACAACCCAAAGCAAAAGCAAAAGTAAAGTCTTACAGTCTGTATTAAATTGCGTTCCCAACCAGCCAGATGTGAGCAACAACCAGGTCAACAAGATTTGGGGAAAGAAAAAAAATGAAAGAAAGATCCCAAATATCACTAAAGAAAAAAAAATAGACCTCAGCATAATACAACACAGCTGTTTTAATGAAGACTAATTTTTATCCTATACATTTTCTTCTAGAAAACCTCAAAAGCACTTTAGGTTCAAACTGAATGTCTCTGAGAAACATAAACTTTCTGTGAAATTCACCAACAGGTACTGAGTCTCTACAGTGAAGAGTCATCTTTGTGTTTCATGATAAAAAGATTTCTGTCTTCAGATTTAACCATTTTACAGGGGTCAGTCGCTCTTAAGCCTCAGTCGCAACACAAGTATTGACACCAACTATTGTCATTGGATTAGTTAGTTATTACTGAACAAATTAATGTTTACACCGTCACATAAAATGCAGCTAAATCCAACACAAGCCAACTCTGGCAAGGTCCAGTTCCACTGAGGCAGCAGGGGTAATTCTCTGGGGCAGATTAGCTCCCCCAGGACCAATGCAGACTAAAACGGGTTGCAGTCTGTCCTGAAAACAGCCTTGATAGGGAGGAAGGAGTTTTCAGACGGACTTTGAACTGAAGTCAGAGCTTTTCAGTAGGAGAAGCCGCAGTTCAGCCTATTCTGTGCAAACAAAAACATTTAAACTTAGCCACCCTTGATCAACACCATCAGGTTTTATGGAATTTGAATTAAACTACATTAAACTTTAAGCAGCAGTAGTCTGCCCATGACTACTGGGCAGACTACGAGGATCCATTCGTTTTAAATTTGAATAGATGCTGCTGCAGGGTACCAACAGGAGAAACGCCTAACAATATTTAATTGTTAAAAATCTATAGATTACTGTTGTTAGTGTGTTGCGAAATTGTCCCCAACTGCTTCCTGGTTAGCACAGACCAACGACACGCTGCCCCGCAGTCTCTGTCTCTCCTACATAAAGTGCCTGGCTTTCTGGGAAATGTACTCAGAAAAAGCCAAGGTAAATTAAAAGTTCCAGGAAGTCCAGGAGGCGAAACTAAAATTTCCAGGAACCCTCAGTCAAAACATGTTTGTTGTCTCATTTGCTGGATTTACACTTTGAGCAACTTCCCAAACTCTAAAGATTTATCAAATACATTCCTAGAAATGGGCGATTCCCATTATCGAGGTATACTGACAAAAAAAATCAAGGGTTCAAAAAGCTCAAGCTCGAGGTCGGACCTATTGTCTCAAGTCCTCACCTGCTGCTGTGCACTACTGGTCAGCTGACAGAAAGACCGTTGCTACACGTTTGTCTCGCTTACAAAAAACAAATCTAGCTGTGTGAAACAATCGGTGTGGAAACTACAGTACACACATCACTTCTATTAATGTAAGCCTGCTTTAAAAAATCTTATAACTACAACAATCAAATTATTTTAGAAGTGGTGAGAATAATGAGCCCTCAATGCTACGACATCCTGGTATTTTTATTCAAGGTTATTATATTATGAGACTTGATGACCCACAGAAGACCCAAAGAAACCAACAAAAAGAACAAAGTGTGAGAAGGAAACAAAAACAACAGGTGACAGTGGTGGTCAGTCTGGACACTTCTGAAACAAACTACCTTCACCCACTAGTTTGATTTCCACACACCTGTCATTGTCTCACATTTGAATCTATAATAACCATTTGAATAATCTTTAATGTGAGCTACAACAGCATTTAATTTCCCTTTGGGGTCAAAGTATTTCTTTATTTAATTGAAATGGAAACTCAACGGGACTTTTTGGTCCTGAAGAGCACAACTGAACATTTGAAGCAAAAAGGTTCAAGAATGGAGCCACTCACTGCTTTCTTGCCATACTCGCTCTTGGGCACAATGAGAGAGCCTGACAGGTAGCATCCTGGACTGGTACCTTTAGGGATCCTGGAGAATGAAGGGAGACAAACAGGAATGGGAATAAAAAAAAGAAAATGTGACAACTGGTCCTACTGATACTATAAAACTGAGATGCTTTTCTTAGGATGAACAAAGAAATAAGTGTCACAGGAATGTTGTGTTCATTAAAAAGGAAGATGAAATACGACTCATTCGTCAACAACGAGTAAAGAGATCATCTCCTTCTGTTAAAAATGTGAAAGGAAACTCTCGAGTGTGTGACTCACTTGTCGTCTGGCAGGGTGGTGACATAGAATGGCTGTGTGGCCCCTGGACACAAAGTAACAGAGTTGGCCTTCTTCTTAGCCATGAGGGCGGCACGGTGTGACTCATACACATCCAGGCTGAGAGTGTTGGAAAGACGATGAGAAACCACAAACGGCAAATCCTTCAGACGCTCCAGCTCACTGGACAGCTCGTGTCGGACCTGCAGACGGACCGTGTAATCCCCCTTTTCTAGCTTCAGGGAATACTGGAGAGAGAAAAAATGTGATTAATCCCGATAACAGTTCTCAGAGATCCTGTGTACATTTTTTTTTTATATAGACTATTTCTACAGATGTCCAACCTGGTGTGGGTAGGCGTCCCCCGAGCCCAGCAGTCTCTTGTTCTGGTCAAACAGCATCCACAGCTGACTGTCAAACTCAGACTCGTAGAGAAGCTCACATAGCGTCGGGCAGCTGGGTGTAACCTCTCCACTCTTAGGCTGAGGACAGAGCAATTCACCATTATGCATCTGTACGGAAGATTAATCGGCTCTGATGGGATGATACCTGGTGAAAGCTGTAGGTGAGGATAATTTCATAGAGTTGCCTGTTATTAGGCAGAACGTCCCGAACTCCCAAAGCTTTAATCTTTGAATTTAGAGGCCTGGAACAAACACCAACATGAGAAATAATTTAAAAAAAACAGCACTTTAATACATGAACAAGCTGTTTGTGTGTGAGTGAGTGCGTGCGTGCGTGTGAACTCACCGCAGAGGCTGAACCCATGACTTCAGGGTGACAGTGGGGGACACCTCCTCATATCTCATGGGTGATGACACGTCAAAACTCGTCACTCCCTCTGAGGCGTGCTGCACAGAGACAAATCATTGTCAAAAACAAAAGAGAACAATACCTGTTCTGGTTCATGTGTGTGTGTGAACTGTTCTCACAATGTGCAGAGGAGAGGGAGAAGTGCTGAGGCCGTGGAAGGAGATGCTGTAGTCCACCGTCACGTCGCCCAGGCTCGCCCACCAGCGGGCTATACAGAACTCCACAACCCGACCCGACTGCAGAGGAGGCAGGAACGCACCGAAAATAAAACAGAGGTCTTCTGCTGAATCTGGTGTGTTTGTTAGCTGAGTGTACCGTCCACATACCAGCACTGGGAAAGCCTCTGTCAGAGAACCTCTTTCTAGCAGTGAGGAGAACTTGTAGAACTCATTGGCTCTGTAGGCTTTCTGCTTGACCAGGTGAACCGCGTGAAGAACAAACTTCGACGATACGTCTCCGGAATGGGAGGTCAGAGTGATCTCTGTGGAAACCAGGAAAAAAGATCACTAAACAGTAAAAACCCCAGTGTTTTTCTGTCCTGCAACCTTTTATATGAAGCACGAATGTAAAAATAATTGCTTGTTTGACTTTAATCCTTTAAAACTAAATGCAAAATAAATATCTAGTTGTATTTTACTGTACTAAAAAAACAGAAACAATGCTGAAGTTAGCATCTGATTCAACACTGTAGTAAGGAACCATTTAACTTTTTTTTTTTTTACTTTATGTACCAAATAACATGTGCTCTATTGAATATATCAATTATAGCAACCACAACTGAGGGTTAGCACAAACTTCACCAGAGTTAAAACTTTAATTTAGTTTTTGTCTCGTAGTCATAATTTGTCAAATCTATTCTACCAACACATATCCATGACTTTTGAACCATAACCACTGTAAAACACTCTGAGATTAATGTAGCAGTGATCTGACTTCTCCTGGGATTCTGGATCAGGAGTCACTCCTGCAGCGTCAGGCAACATAATCTACATCTGCAGGCAGGTTGTGGAACCAACAGTGGAAATAGACAAGTCGTGTCCTGCTTAGATAAAATGGATCCCGGAAATTAGTGTCAATCACAAAACGTTTATCGCCACGGAAATATTTTGTGATATATTGCTTGGAACAAAATGGCAACCTTAAAACAACTCAGCTCCACATTGTAACAGAAACTGAATGGCTTGACTGAAAAACAGGATCAAATTTAACACCGATCTCATGTGAAATTGTAGACTCTTAATATCTACTAACAATGTTATACTCTACCATCATGAACACTTTCAGTTTGTGTTTAAAGTCTGTCTACCTCGTACGCTTCCAGATCTACCGCATATATTAACTCCACCTCAATTAATCTACAAGACTAGAATATTGGACTTTTTCTGTTTTAAAATTTTGAAGAAAATCCTGGATCACAAACAGTTTTTTTCATTTTATACTACAAACCATTTTATTTATCTCCAGCAACAGGTCTTGGAAAACATGAGAAAGTGACCAGCAGCTTGTGCTGGTCAGACACAACTGACCTGCCCATGAGGCTCCCTGAGGAACAGTGATGAAGTGGCGTCTGATTTGTCCGGGTCTGAAGTGGACGTCGGAAAATCGCACCTCCTGATTACGACTATCGGTCACCCTGTTGGTGCAAAGAGGGAGAAACGAATAAGAGCTGAAACCACGTCAGAAAAACCTAAATGAAGTCCACACATTGCAAGAACGTACTTGGCAGGGATGATAACTGTGATAGGAACTCTGAATAGTGGGCCACAGGTGGGGGCTGCTGTATCATAACCACAAACCTGAAAAACAATTACAAAATTTTAAAAATAAAAAAAACCCTTTTTTTTTAGCTTTATTCATTTCATTTTGCCTTCTACGCACCTCGGTGTAGTGGAATCCCTCTCTCAGTCCTACGGGATCAATCCGGACGTTGACGTGCCGACACTGGTTCATCAGCTCCAGGTGGGAGGGGCACTGGACCCAGGGAGCGGCACATGTTAGCGCCAGGTGTAGCTGCAAGGAAATTCGCTCGGAGTTTTCTGTTCAACAAAAACAGATTACATTTAAAACAAATAGAAACTATACATAAAATAATGTAAAACTTAATCCAACCAGTCAGTTGTGCTACCTGTGTTCTCTGGGAAGATGGGTTCAATTCCGACCCCGTGATCAGAAGGTGTGAGAACTTGGGCCGGTTCCCTGAGGTAGATGCCTCTCTGTGAGCCCACGCTGACCGAGAAGCCCAGGCGGCTTGAGGGTAATGAGGCGTGCTGAGTGAGGTAGTCTAAAGCCTTGTCCACCTGAGAGAAACAAAGCAAGTACTTCACTATAACAAATAAATTAGTTTAAAAAAAGATACAAAAGATGTAAAAAAAAAAAAAAAAAGCTACCTGGATTATTCCATGACCCTGTGCAAACACTTCAATGTCATCGACCTTCTGAGCAGTGTTCTCCAGCGCTCTCCTCACAGCAGGAACAGAGGGAGGGATCCCGCTCTGCTTCAGGCCTTTTTCATAAAAAAAAAAGAGAAAAAAAAGACCTTCAGAACCTTTAGTTCTGAAATCACTCACTTCTAACAATGTTACACATCAACTACAAGCCCTGCAAACCAGAACACACCTGACAGAACGAGCGCGATGCCTCCGCAGGCGTTTGGCGAGGACATCGACGTGCCGTTCATCAGCTGGGTGCCGCGGAGCGTCCAGTTGGGCACGGATGCGATGGCCCCGCCTGGAGCGCTGATGCTGACCCCGAGGGCTCCGTCGGTACTCGGACCCCTGGATGACCATGTGTACTGGTTGGGCGGCAGCTTCTCTCTCAGGGAATACTCGGCCACCATCATGTCTGGAGTCACGTACGCGCCAACTCCTACGGGGACGACGGCAGCAATTAGAGGAGAAGTACAGAAAATTCAAAGCCGTCTTTTGGCGCGTTTAGAGAACGTACCGATGACGCTGCTGGTGGTTCCTCCTGGGCAGCCGACTGTAGAAAGGCAGGGGCCGTTATTTCCTGCGCTCGACACAAAGATCACGTTGTGCTTCTGCACAGCCTCTGTGATGACTTCACAAATCCTCCTGAAAGGCAAGTGGCCCAGGACACTTAGCAACAGCATGCTAAAACAAAAACACACGCCAGGAAAATTAAGAGACCCTCTCTGCTATTCTTACCCCGAATTAGGCCAGTGGGTGGCTTCCCCGTAGCTATAGTTAACCAGGTCACACTTGTAGTTGATTACTTCAATCATCTTTCAGACACAAAGAGACAGAACAGAAATAAACTAGTGTGAAAAAAATTTAGTTAATGTATTCATTATGAAGGTCTGCACAATATTAGGAAAACATACAAACAGTATTTAGTCATCATAAAGAAACTGGTTGTAATTAAATAAGGTTTTCCTTATGAAGCTAAATCATTAAGGACAATAAGAGCCCATCAAACACACCACATACATTGTGAATTCATGAAATCTTGGAATTAAAAAAAAATGTAACATTTTTTCTGTCTTGATTCTGATTCATCATGCAGCTTTAATGCTGAGGTATCGTTTTGAAGGAATACCGCTCGGATGAGTCCGGTGCCAGTTTCCATGGTGCTGAGTCGAGTGTCTCCGATCTTCAGAGCCAGAATTTGGGCACCGGGAGCCACGCCGTTTCTTTCTGGTTCCTCCGGGAAGTAACCTGCCGCGATGCTCGCCACATGGGTCCCATGAGCCCCTTGATGAGCACACAGAGTCAGATTGGAGAAGAAAACTTGGAGTCAACATTATGCTCAATAAACTGCTTACATCTAGAGCCAAACCAAGAAATTTGATAATTTTCATCTTCATACACCCCAACCATTCAGATAGAAACTCAGAATTCATATCATGTCTCAATCACTAAATGCACCAAATACATTGGTGAGTCACTTAAAAATCATGTCAGGCTAATCACAAAAGCTCATAGGAGCTTTTAAAAAGTAAATCGAGTTATTTATTGTGTTGCGTCATCTGATAACATAATTATGAAATATTGGTCGACTTCATCAGATGTTGGCAATTCTGTCATTTAACGATTTTGCACTTTTGCCATGAATAACTCTGATAATATTATTAAGCATTTAAACTAACAAAGGTACAAAGGTAACAAAGGTACTTCTGATATTCAGCTTTGGGGTAACTCACCTCCACTGGTAACGATGCAGAGTGTGTTTCCTTCGTCGTATACGTTAACAGAATAGTTAAGCATCTCAGCATTTCCTAAAGTGGCATATTCTTGTTTCTCTTTGTACGGGCCCAGGACGGTGCACTGGGACAGTTCTCCGCACTCCGATGTGTCCACCACCGCCCTGAAGACAACAAGACAGTCTCATACATTGGAAATGATAGACATGCTATTTGTGCACGCCAGTAAATGATGAGGAGGGAACGTAAACAAGGGCCGACTTACCTCCACGTGACGCCATCGTGCCAAAGCACACAGTCATACACTGGGCCGGGATCACTGTACTTCTTCTCTAGAGATGCCAGCAGCTCTGACTGACACTGCAGGTCTTCCTTCTGCAGCTTTTCCACCTGAGGAGAGAGAAGAAGAAGAATGTGTCAGAGGCAGACGTGAGAATCATCACACCAAGCAGAGGCACATAGGACCTCTAGGTTTATAGTTTGTGTTGTGGATCTGACCTGAGAGGGTGTGGGATGAGCGAGGTCAAACTCCTCTGTTTTGCGACAGACCTCAGCCAGGGCTGCTCTGTGTGCTGGGTCCCACATCTTTTCTTTTCGCTCTTTCTAAAAAGGGAGAAATGTGCAAAAATATCAGATTCAGGAAGAAGCTAACTAAATCAAAATCCCTGCTGGTAATATTTAGTAAAATGTCGAAATCTAAATTCAAATCAGAACTTTTCCCCCCACACTCCACCATGCACAGCCTTTTCTAACCAGCTAAAATAACACCGACGTTCGTCCCTGTGCCTCGGCTCCCGGCGCGTTTGATGTTGTGCTTTCTGCACATCAAAAGTAATGAAACATCAAATCTCTGACAGAACTGGAGCAGCAATCATCGTCACATCTCCCTACCTGTATCCTTTCCTTAAGAGCCTTGGGGAAGAACTCATAGCCATTTTTAACTCCGATGCGAAACTTCCCTGATGGGTTGACCCAGGCGGGAGGGATCTGAGAGATATAAAAAGACGCAGCGAGAGACGAGATCACCAAAAAGTGAACTTGGATGTAGGACACTGTGCGAGATGGAAAATTTCACAGTTGAAAGTGGTTCTGAATTCAAATAATAAAAATGTGGACATCGTAATGGTGTTTCCCCAACCTTGAGCGTTCTTCCAGAGAGGCCAGTGATTGTCCCGTCTTTAGGCTCCACTGCTGTGGTCATGTTCACGTCACCGCTGCCTGTTGTATCAATGATGTCCACGATCTTTGGTTTCCCCTCAGTGGTGACCTAAAGACACAGTTCAAAACACACAGTAATGGATCAAGGGGTTTTGACGAGTCCTTGTTCATTAACAAACTAGCGTAGTTGGAACACGCCAAAATATCCACAAACTGTTCTGAATAACATAGAAGCTTCCAAAGTTTTACAGAAGTTTTGTTTCAATATAATAATAGAAGGAGTAACATGATCTAAGCAACAAAAAACAGCATTAAAATAAAATATTCGCTTATTGCCCGAGTTAACCCTTCAAAGACCAGTTAAAACTATGGGTTTTATTGCTGCTTAATCACATTTACAGTGACTACAATTTCCATCCATCAAAAATTAGTTCAGTGTTTTAATTTGCAGGTTTCATTGTAAATAAAAACCTGCATGAGAAAAAAGGGCACATCATTAAGATGTGTTCCTATTTCTTCTAATATTAAGGGGGAGGAAGTGTCAAATACAGCTAGTCTCAACTGAGCTGAGAGTTTACTGTTCAAATGTGGAAAGCACATCATTTATGTTTAAGAAAAAAAAACTATTTTCATGGGGTTTTAGAGGAACCTGCTATGTATTTGACCAATCATATTTTAACATTTTAAATAAGTAGACATCGCTATGGTGCAGCTGTGATACTTGAGAAAAATAAATGGTGCTTTGGCATCTTGAACACATTAAACCAGATCCCCCTAATAAACAATACTCAAACCTGTATAATTCTGTAGTCATTGCATATTTTTTAAACAGTTTATGGTCCGTTCTGTAGCTTCAAGGTATCCTTCAGGTCTAACATCAAGACGGCAATGATTAGATGTTATCTGGTCTAAAGTGGTTTAATGGTACATTTAGTTTCACATAAAACATCATAATCCTAACATCAAAGTACCGACGTGGCCAATTTACTTGTTTTGTTCCAATTTTAAAGAACTTGTAATCAGTGCAGACAGGTTCACAGGTTTGATTTTTCAAAGTGTATTTAGTAGCTTTCATTTTAGATCCCATTTTAGGTCGTCTAATGCAAGCAAATATAGCAATACCTCCTGTTCAGTGTTGTCACAACTAAGTTTGGCAGATCCCAAATTGTACATTTATTCTTACTTAGCATACAATAATGCAGGTCAGGTTTGAAAAGTCCGAGTACTTCGTACTTTGAGCCAGAGCTGATTTAAAGTGCTCTAGAAAACAAATAAAAGCTCCAAGTGGTTTTGAAAGCTACGATTCGGACACCAACTTCAACTTCGTAAGCACAAACGTTGCTAGCTACCCGGTTAGCATTTACGCTTAATTAATAAACGTAAAGATAGTTTAAAGCCCGCTTGTGTAGCTCTGAAACAAAATTTCTAAGCACACAAAAACAATTGCCACAACAGACTTTAAATGAACTTGGCTGTCATAAAAGACATTTGCTAATTGCTATAATAATGCTATTTGGCAACGCTGGCCTTTAGCATCGCTAGCTTCGATCATCTCGGTCTTCGCTCGCACGAGGCAGCCGGGCAAATTGACCTGCATGCCGGGGGCCCCGGGGTCCACGCCGGTGTCGAGGATAGCGATGAGCACCCCTCGCCCGTCATAGTCGGGGAACCTGGTGAGGTAAGAGGCAGCGCCGGTTTCTTTCTTGGGGAGAAGCCCGTGGAAAGGGAACGGTTCGTCGGTAGAATGAGCAGCCATGATCCAAATAAAAAAGGAGCGACAATGAAAACAAAGCGGCGAAATGGGGAAGAGACAAGAGAGCAACACGGCGGGTGAGACGAGGCGAGCTGATTAAAGGCGCAGTGCTCGCTGTTTTCTGCACACACCCAGGAACACCGCCGGAACTTGAAGTTGGGTTTTTTTTGTCATGATTGAGCCAATCATAACTAACCTCATGTTATTTTTGAGCATATTTGTTTAATGTGTCTGATAATATCTGTTACATATAGTGTGAATGCGTGGATATTTTGTAACACACAGACTTAGTTTGATCAAAAGGGAGGAGATCATTATTATCACTCCCAGAAGGGCAAGTGATTATTAGCTTTCAACCATCAAAGCTGCCTGAAAAGAGAAAAGCTATGTCTAATTTCTTGGGAATCAGAAACTTCACATAATCAAAACTAATTTCTTCATTCTGCCTTTCTCGTTTACATGTGGAAGCACACGCAGGGGATTTGACGAAAAGATGGGATTAAAGTCTTAGTGGACATTTTTGGTTGCAGGGACTTTTTCAGGGTGTGTGTGTGTGTGTTTTAACTATGTTTCTGCTGCATCTAATGTTTTAGAAAATATTATATATGGGCTAATGTAAATATGGAAAATGCCTCAGAGTGTAGAAGCTGTTAAATAATCACAAATTATGCCTCTAGAACGTTGATGCAGCTTTGATGTTTTTCCTCTTTTCTTAGATTCAGAACCCTAGTCTTAGTTTATTCCGACTGCTATGAAAAAAATGATGACTTGCAATATTTTTTTGTTAGATGTTTCTGTAAACCATTAAGATTGCTGTTAAGTCAAAGCAAAATAGACTGGAGAATATTCCAGTAGCTTGGTCATATGCTTTTGTAAGCCATAGCAAACCAACAATTTGTGATGAAAGGAAATGTTCATTTTTGACCAGAAATTTTAAAAAGACATGCTTAGTGGTAAAACACAATTGTTCATATGTCAATCTAAATAGCAAAACTTATATAAAAATACACAATCTGAGCATAGCTGAACATAGCATACAGTTATTCCCAATATGAATTAAGTGAAAACATCATTTTAGAAATATTTTTCAAGCCACATCAAAGTTAATCATATCTGAACATTTTAATCCTTAAGCTTGGTGAAGCCAAAACCACATAATTAAAAAAGTAAAAAATGTCCTGACGTCAGCTACAATGCATGACTGGTGATACATGATAATCATTGTTTGTTCTTTAAATGTCAAACAGTATTAATGATTACCTTCCATGTAACATAAGAGTTCCTACCAAAAAGGGTCTTTATATTAAAATGCATTCATTCCACATGTCTATTGAAACGTTTCAATAGATATTTTTAAACATCTAGAGGTTCCACAAACTACTTTGCATAAAATCACTTGACACAATTAAAATAATCAAACTAAATAAAAAGTAAAAAAATTAAATAAAATAAAAAACTAATAACATTCAAAATAATACAACAGCAAATTAAAAAAAGGGGAATGAGTAAAACATTAAAAACTTCCAGTCAAGACATATCTAACCCTACTGTGTTCTCACATTAGGTGGTGCTGTAACTCTGCCATACAAGTTTTGTGGCTGGACGCTTTGCTTGTTGCAGTTTTAGGTCAGACATGCACAAATCTAAGTAAATCATCTTCTTGCTTTGGTACATATGTATCTGTTTATTTCATAACCAGTAACAGTTTTATCCATCAAAAAGCTAATCTAACCAGCTAATCATGGAAACATCCCCACTTAGCAGTTACCTTCGCTGGTCACAAAAGAAAACTGTTGTATTGTTGCACTACAGAAAGGTGATGCTGCTTGTGTGCTTTCTATGTTATCAAACCGTTTACACTGAGGATGACAGCAAACAACGTCAGAGATGCAATTTAAATGTCAGATGTTTCTATTCTTGATGCAGCTCATCCACTGGTTCTAGGTTTTCCCATTTCTTCTCGGGATAATCAGGAGGTGTTGTGTCAGGAAGGCCTCAGCAGGTTTCAGACACCCTCCAAGTCTGTGTGTATGCAGATGTGGAGTGGGGGAGATTCTGCTGTGGCAACCCCATGCAGAGGGGAAGCTCGAAAGGACGAGTTGGAATCAACATTATTGCAGACTTCAAATGTGATCAACATGGAAACTTCATGTGTGTTTGTGCTGGGTTGCACCAGCGCAACAGTGTATCCGTGCCAGATTAAAATACTGCCAGGCCTCATTCTACAAGACAAATTACATACAATCTGATTTGATTCATACATTCATAAAGCTTTTGTCTTCTCCGTAATGCCAGGATTACGTTTGTCCATCCAGTCTCCATCTGTTCAACTCAGTATTCTCTCCCTTCCACACACATACAGAGACACATATGTTACATTTTACATACAGCATAGTTTACAGTAGGTGATTGTTTAGTGCAATAAACCACAGGCAGCAGCGGGGAGGGTTGCTGGTACGTTTAGTTATTTTAAATGGGCCAACACCCTCAAACCCAGTTCCCCTGACTTTTCTTGTGCAAAATAAACCACCACTGAGCATCCTTTCACTAATCTGCTCATAATCAGCTTCTGCCCCCCTCTTCCTCGTTCTTTCACCAACACTGCTTCATGGCACACTTACGCATAGTCTCTTCAAATAAGTCTTTGTCTAAATGTATTTGATCTGTTGGCGTCTCGGTGTAAGAGTTGACTGTATTTATGTGCGTCTTTCAACAAACACGTGCATGAAGTTAGAGTGGTACAGTTGTGGTTTACCACAGGGCGTTGTCTCTTGAGGGTAACTGAAGCTACAGAATGTCACAGTCACCTTTTAAAGCTTTATTTTCCTACGTGATGCCATCCGCGCAGCTTTAAGAAACTGGCCTCTTCACCTCTACTGCTTTGGCTAGTGTATTGTGATAGTGGTATCTTGTGACTCCTGCACTGTAATCTAATGTGGTCATTTGACTGCTGTTACATTGTGTGCAAGAAAATTTATAGAGGGCAGTTTTCAGCCAGAGTTTTCTTTTCTTTTCTGAATAGAATGTACATTTATAAATGGGTCATCATAGGTTTGTTCTTGTAGCAAACTGCAAAAACAAACAGCTAACAGGATGTGGCCACTGTAGAGGAACTGTAATTGATTACTTCTTTCCTCTCATGACAGCATGTCACTCTTTCTTCAATATCTACATGCGTTGAGTGGTTACTTACACAACGTTGGTAATACCATGGTTATTATCTATGAAAAGAGTCACAGGGTTTTAGCGCTGATAGCCGAAGACGCGAAGGCTCTGTTGGCATTGTAATTATGTCAGTGACATGAAGCGATGGGGTAACTGCTTGTTTGCATCGTTTGCACTTTCAGTAAGCGGAGAAAAAGATGATCTTCTTGTAAAAGTTTCAGCTAGTTTGAATTTGTTTGTTTAAGAGTAAATTCTAAATTATTTCAGAGCTCATTTTTGGAACTGAAGCGCATAAAAATGGCATGTGAGCTGTACACATGATTGGGTTGTTTTATCATCACATACTGATTACTGTAGCATATATTCTTAACCTGGGCTGTTTGATTAGATAATGTCTTACCTGCATCTGCAGAGATCACATTGTAAAGAAATTAATATTTTTTTAAACCTGTCTGTTAAAAGTACAAAGTTGACTTATTTGACTTTAAAATGGTCATTCTTGGGTGTTTTAAGACAAGAGATGCACTAAACTTTGCACAGTCAATATAACACATTCAATTTCATATATTTACCCTCTGACAAATTACATGTAGTTTGTTCATTCATTTATTCACAAATTTCTTAATTTATATAGTTTATATTCACTTTAAACTCTGCACCATCATGTACAGAAAACTTTCTAAGTGCAGTGGAAGGAGCAGTAGGGCAGTCTCATGCAGCATCTACCATGCTTTTGGATTAAAAATTGCTTACATAATTGTAATTATGTGTTATTGGAAGACATTATTAACGACACCTAAACACCAACTATAAATTCTTTAAAAAAACAACCACTAATAAAATAAATAAACAATGCTTAGCCTGGAGGGAGCAGAAATAAAGTCTGGTGTCCCGCCAGGCTTATAGTACAGTGGAGGAAATCTTGACACATATAGGCTTATACTATGTATAGATACTTTTAAGACAATATTTCACTTGAGTCTCAGTTAACCTTTAGCAACACCGATTGACATCTGCAGAAACCACAGAGTGAATCTCTAACCTTTTACACAAAGTGTTTTGACGGCATTAAAGTATGAAATTATATTATTGTGTGAGTCACACTGGTGAAATGGTCCTTAGCAGAATGGCTTCTTTATGAAGGAGTACGCTTTCTTTTTATGACTGGGGCACAGAGTGGGGTGATGAGACATATAGTCTAATTAGATTTAGAGCTGTTCTAAAAGAGTCCAGATAATCCCAGCACATTGCAGCCAGCAGCAGGGTTACCGCAGTTAAACGTCGTTGCTGGTAGAGAGACGTCACAAATGTTTGTTTTTATTTTTTCTCCGGTCGTACGTGTCTAGTGGTTGGACTGGAGGGTTTATAGGAGAGTTCCAGACCTGGGTCTGTCTATTCTTGGTAATGTGGTCTGAGTGGTGAGCTGAGTGTGGGCTGGTGATGCAACATTCACCTGAATGAATCTTAAAGCCTGCCCAGCTATTACTCAGCTTTTGGGACAGTGCTGATCTATATTTTCCTTCTATCTGCTTTACTGTTAAAAGGGATTTAATAACCACGTACTCCTTTCACACCACACATCCTCCTGTGACTCTTAGCACTGCAGTAGAGACCAGGATTTCTACTGCCTCTCTTCTAAACTCAGAGATATGAGATTACATCTGAATGCTACAACTTTTACATTTTTTAGGAATCCACACCTTTGTAGAATCCTTTTGAACAGTTCATTTATTTTAGAGAAAACGATGGTAGCAAAACAGAATACACAGTTGAAACCGGAAGTTTATATACACCTGATAAAAATACACATGCACGTTTGTTTCTCACTTACCGAAATTAAATCAGAGCAAACCTCTTTTGTTTTAGGTCAGTTCAAATTACCAAAAATATTTTTATTTGTCAAATGCCAGAAATTTTCACTATATTTAACTTTCTTCAAATTCAGAAGTTTACACACATTTAGCTATCCAATTTGGACCCAACCTTTTAGGTTTAACTTCAGACAATAAGAAAGAACTTTGTGTTTTTTATTCCATGTATGCATTTTGATTACCCATCCATCCATTTTCTTACACCCTTGTCCCTTAGTGGGGTCAGGAGGTGCTGGTGCCTGTCTTCTAGGTGAGAGGCGGGGTAACACAGAGACACACAGGACACACACACACTCACACCTAGGGGCAATTTGGAGAGGCAAATTAACCTGACAGTCATGTTTTTGGACTGTGGGAGGAAACCGGAGTACCCAGAAAAACCCATGCATGCACAGGGAGAACATGCAAACTCCATGCAGAGGGACCGGGGCCGGGAATCAAACCCAGAACCTTCTTGCTTCAAGGCAATAGCTCTACCAACTGTGCCACTGTGCAGCCCGCATTTAGATTACATTGCTGCTAATTAAAGCAACAAAAAGAATTAAACTTTTCACTTTATAAGGCCAACATAATGGCAGGTAGGTATGTTCACTTCCATTCAAAACAATCTTAGTAAAGGTTCACAGTCAGACATAAACTGTTATCAATTCAATTCAAGCTTTTGAATGTAAAAGGATGACAGTTAATTTGACTTGCAAAAAGCTAAACGTAAAATCCATGACGCACAGGAGATTGTAAAATTGCATAGTGTCCTGTGTTCTAGGTATGACTCTACAACGCAGTTCTAAAAAGTGTGACTTGTATTCTTAAGCGGCCCAAACAGGCAATGACTTCACTCCAAGTGGATATCTAAACATGTGGTATGAATGGGGAAATCCCGGTCTCTTATTTAGAAAACAGGCATAATATCGCTGAGCCACAGTTGCCTTGTTTCTTAATTCCTTGTTTAAACTTATTTTTCCCTCTGATTTTTTTGCATATTTAGCCCGTTTCAGGAAGGAATCGGCTGGCGGTTCTGGAAGGGAAGGGAGGAGACTAAATTATAGGCTGTTGTAGGTAGACCCATTGCGAATTTACAGTGTAGTCATTTCTATGACAATATGACAGAATTGTCAAGACTATTTACTACTGACACAAAACAAAGTATAAGTGGATACCAAAGCTGCGAACGTGCCTTTTGTGAGCAATATGTTGTAGCTAATGGCTTAAATTATTCAGCTGGTAGTGGTAAAATATTTGCATCCAAACCTGTAGTGCTTTCTATTTGTACTGAGTTGAGAATGCAACAAGAACATGAGTCAGAAATCTGCTCACAAAAGGCGGCGGTTACCACCATGCTATGCTAGTTGCACCATAGTGAAGAGTGAGGGGGGGAAGACAGATGGGGGCATGAGCAGCACCAACATGGGGTGATTGACAGTGCTAAGACCCTCCTCTTGGCTTTGATTGGTTGTTTCTAGTTAGCACTGGGAGCACTGGGAGAAAGCAGTCTCATAACATACAGTCAGGACACGTAGTGACAGTTTTAACAAATAAGTAAGAAAATATTCTTTATAAAAGTTACATACTGCAGCTTTATTATAGCTCTGGTGTACCTTCAATAACAGCTCATTAGCATATATTAAGCTTATATTTCATTCTTTCCTTCACTGCTTCCTTTCTTTCCTGCCCTTCTTCATTAGTTCAAGGAAGCTCTCTCCAACAAACAAGAAGCTGTTTAACTAGAAAAAAAAAGAATAATACTTTTCCTTCTACACCTTGCCTTTCCCTGGGAAGCAGTACTTGAAATCCGCTACATGGACCGCGTTTCCTCTGCACCGCCCCTGCGGGGCACGGATTACCCTCCATACCCTCGGATGGGCGGTGTTTGTGTGGGGCCACTCCTTCACCGCTGCTGCTGCTGCTGCTGCTGCGGGGCTGGAGCTCAATCCGCTCACTAGATCTCCAGCGAACAGCAGGAGCAGCGGTCGGACCGGAGAATGGACGCTGTCCGCAGAACATAGATGTGCAAAGCCCCTGGAATATCCGAGCGCCGGAGAGGCCAGAAACAACAGCCGTGGAGGACAGACTTCATTTAAGCTTCAAAAGGGAAAGACCTGCGGCGAAGCCATGGCGGTAGAAGAAGAAGGTCTTCGGGTTTTTCAGAGCGTAAAAATAAAAATAGGTAAGAGGGAGAAGGGGGGGGGGGGGTTGAAAAAATATCCCTACCCCCCAGTCTGAGCGCCTCAATGGATGATGGCTCCCTGTTTGCAGGGAGAGCAGGGAAGCTGTGAGGGGCTGGAGACTGGACGGGTCCAGATCGGTGTTGTTCTGCTTGTTATTGTGATTCGGATCACACTGGAGCCCCTCTGCACAACGATAAGAACAGCAAATATTTAGAAAAAAAACCCCAAATACAAAACTGAGAAAGTAAACAGAAACTGCAGCAGGGTTGAAAGGCGTGTGGGAGAATGTGGGAATTTGGCAGCTGGCGTTTGGATCCAGATAATGTGTGTTAAACTTGAACCGATGTGAGCAGACTGTAACAGACATAAAGGCTCCACAGCTGCACGTTTCCGGATGCTATTCTGCACATTTTAAGACCATACATACCGTTATTACTTCTTAACCACACGCAGCCATTCTTTTTATATATATATTGCAAACCCCCTTTAAAAAATCTGCTTCATTCAAAAGGATGCATGGCTGTCTGATTGTTAATCCATCTTTTTTATGTTTGAGCATAGCTTTCCACTTTATATTTCTTTGAGGATGTAGCTTATTCCATGTATTCCATGTTTAACTTGTGAGAGACCAGCGTTGATATAAAACGACAGTAATGTACCTCAGCTTTTAAATTCAGCTGTTTGTGATATTTACCCTTTTAAAAAAACGGCAAAAATAGATTTGTTTTTGCACCAATAACGACTTACATGAGGTAATAATCATATTTTTAAAAAAGGGGTATGCTGCGCTTGCTATTAGGTAATTACCAATGTTTTGATGATCAGAACCCAAGTCATAAAAAGTTACTAACATTTATCTAAAAAGCATTACAGATAACATTTCCGTATCGTTTCCTTTTTAATGTAATTTTATTAGAACCAGACAGTCATTTCCTGTACGTGCTGTAAAGGTCATCTTGGGTCAGTATGGGGCAGACTGATATCTGGCACCCAGTCCATCCTGTCCAGTTTGGAGTCCAAACATGCAACAAAGGGGATGGGCTAAACTTAAAAAAAAAGAAAGAAAAAAAAAGCAACAAACACCTTTGCAAGCTGTGAGGCTGCTTGACGCTGCCAGCCAATATTGGAGCGTGAACAACACATTTGACCCCTTTTTTACTAATATTTTAAAGATATTACCTGTGCAGATTGCTTATCTGGAAAAGCTGTAACGTGGAAACCACAATTGTCTTGTGAATTTTCTGCTCCTGTGAAGGAAAGCTAAACATCCTGAGGACATTTGTGCTGCCTTAGATACACATCGGTTTTCGGATCAAAACAAATGCTCTGAATTAATGTCCATAAGACCAGTGCAGATAAATGATTCATGTGTTTAATTCCTAGTTTGTTGTGATCATTACGTTGTGATGTAGATGAATTACCGAATTGCTGGGCTGGATTATTTTATGATGTAACAGGTATACTGGGAACAATCGTTTGATCGACAGTAAACTAATCCGAAGCTCTTTTTATGCCGTACATTCATCGTGTAAAGTAGTTTTTCCAAGAAACGGTAAAAAAATAGAAGAGGGGTGCCAGTAGGGATTGGTAATTTTCACTTTAAGATGGTCTCTGCTTTGATCTTGGATGCGGGGGTAGGGGGAGCGTCCTGCTGAGCTTGCATGTTTGCATGTAGGCTGGTGCATTGATTTTTCTCCAGATACTCTGGCTTCCTACTGTCCAAAATTGTGCATGTTAGGTTAACATGCGATTCTAAGATCATCCTAGGTGAAAACGTTTGTGCACGCATGCTTGATTGTCTTTTTAATGTTCCTTGTAGCCCCTGTAATGGGTGGAAGATTTATCAATTTCAAATCTCAAAGGTTTCTCACCTTTCCAGAGCTAGGACTCTCCCAAGCCAAGCAGGAACATCAATTATTTTTACAACCAAATAGAGCACCTTTAAAATGAAAAGACTCCTGTCTGCTTAATCCGAAAACAATAAGCTGACATATTGTGAAAACCCAAAGTTTTCACCCTCTTGGTTTAAATTTTTGCTTTTTTTCTCTCTCTTTCTAAGAGAACATCAATTATGTTACAAGTACCATGATCATGACAATTTTACTTTGTTGTGTCGTATCAGAAAATGGAGAGAAAATAAACATTAAGTTTAATTATGACCTTCAATTTTACTCCTAAACTTAAATCTCCATATTTGTGTCAGGAATATTTTACAGAATGGCCTGTAGAAGTCAGAACATAATGATCCAATGTTGGGTGTCTTACACATAACAATTTGTAATAGCTGTGCTTCTGATGTTATGTATGCCCTTTAGTCTTTAACACATGCAGCACTATGTTACACTATGTCCTTTATTGAACATGTCGTGGTGTTTGAAAGTCTGAAACTGCTGAGAAATATAATTTAACCCTGTATTTCTAAGAGTTAACAAATTTCAAGTTTCAAGTTTACACTACGCTGCTACCAAGCAGCAGACATGCTTTCTGTCAGTCTGATCCCTGCAGCGCTCTGCTCCCGGTAACGTCTAAGAAACGCTTGCATCACACTGTTTTCATCAGAGCCTGTCCTTTGGCATGAGCCTGCGGTTGGCCGATGACTCAGAGTCAAAAACCCGCCACACACTCTTATTATTTGCGTAATAATAAGAGCGCTTATTATTACGGCTTGCCAGGTGATGACTCCCCTCGACTTCCTGGAGGAACAAATGTATATCGGAAACCCAACTGGACTACTGGATCCGAGCCTGTACCGTCTGGGAGGAAACACAGGAAACAGGAAACTGCCCCTGATTCGCTTCCTGATTGGCTGGAATAGACTACAAAAGGATTGTTTTTTCCTGCATGGCAACCAGTTAATACAAAGCAGATGTAGAGAGATGCATATTGGGGTGGTGGTGGTGAGTGGGTGGGTGGGGGAGTTGGGTAAGGAGGTGGTGTCTCACAGATGAAGCAGACTGTGCTTCATCTGTCAGCGACTCGGCGCTCGGAGAGACGGGAAATCTCAGTGGCACAGCTGGAGTCGGGACTAATTAACGGCAACATATGTGCGTTTGGCCTCTCTGGCACAGTGAGAAACATTGTTTGACAAACACTGTGACACACAAGAAACATCATAATGATGCACATTACTGAGCAGCCTCTTACACAGATGTGCAAAGTGGGTTGAAATCTTTTAACTCGGCGTCTAATAGGTCAGTTCCTGACCAGTAATAGCACATTGTTTTAAAAGTGGACCAATAAAGATATTCTTGCGTAGAGACCCACAAAAACAAACAACAAACATGTGGTCATTAGGCGTATTAAAACCATTCCCTCCCCAAAAATGTACCAGCAGATGCAATGACAAGAGTGATGTATAGCTAAGGTAAGAAAGTGAAATATACCACAGGATGCATTCGTACTTGTTGAATGAGGGCAGCCATCGACATTTACTGACTGCTAACTGCATGGATAACCAAAAACCATTTCAGTTTTCTTTAAAACTTGCTTCACTTAAACTATTTATCTATTTCCTCATATGCCATTTAAATTTCTATTTAGTATGGTTTGTAACCTTTCTTGTTTTTTTTGTTTGTTTTTTGCAGTTGTTGCAAAAAACAAACAATCGAAATTGATCGAAATTGGACAAATATAAAACAGTTAGGAACAAAGATGCATTTGAAAAGCTGCACACATGTCCCTTTTTGCTCAGCAGCTGTTCACCTCTTTGCCCATATGGTGTTTAATTTCAGGTACATGTGGCTCGACTGTAGCTTTCTTTTACTAAAAACAACCAGAATATTCTGATGTGAGCACCGAAACTCAACCAAAACAGAAAATGTGTGGGCCGTTAGATACAAAAGCACCGAAAGTCACTGTCCTTCTGTGGATTTGTTATGAGTGAGTCCGTTAAGGAGTCTTGTTTTATTGTTTATATAAAGATACTGATTGCAGAGGCTTTAAAGAGACCAGCTATAGGGAAATTTTAAAGCTCAGTGGTCAAAGAAAGCATGTTCTCTGTGTTGTAGACGGCATACCATCAGTGGAAAAAAAAAGATTACATAACCAAATTGTTCGTTAGTTATGCGTTTGCAAAAATTTCCATTTTGCTGATGGTAAACTACGTCCTTTTATATTGACTTGCGTTTAATTCAAATATGAGAGGTTAGACTTTCACGCTGGAGTCAGTATCTGATACCAGGCAGGTTAATCTTTGATCAATCGTCTGTCCTCTTTATTAGCTGCCCGACATTAACTATTTTTATGGGCTCTACTGTGTTGGCACAGCACAAAGCTGTTACTGTTTAATGGTATTGTTAAAGTACGAGTGTAATTTTGGATGAAGTGAAAATAAGCGTCTAATGCACACTGGAAGGAATACTAGATTACTCATTGTTTGTAAAAGATCTCAAGTGATTGTGGTCCAGGAAATAAGAGTGGGTGGCTCAATTCAGGGGACTGGAGCTGAAAAGGAAAAATTTGGTCGCAGTGACTGAGACCTTCGTCCTTCACTTGGCGGCCGGCCCGCAGAGATTTCCACATTTCTTCCCTTCGTCAACAAACGGGAGCCATGTGGCCGAGAGGAGGTTCGGCTTGAAATTCTGGCTCGCGGGTCAATTTATAGAAACAACAAGTGCATGCCAAGTTCTCCATTTTGTCCTAGAAGGCGAGTTTGTCCTGGAGGTTTCTTATAAACATGCGTGTTGTTGACTGTTGAGACGCAGCTCGAGGCTGGCAGAATAATCCGGGTTGTTCTCCTTGTGTCACTAATGCGTCCTCGATGAGAGCACAGTACCAGGAACACCGGGAAGTATCGCCGTAGGCCCAGCATGCAATGTCAGCGGAGGTAAATAGAGGGCTGGAGGGCTCGCCCACAGTGCCGCTCCTTCCGCATGTCCTTCACGCGTCCTGCGGGACGACCTCTACCTGCTTAGTAACGACACCTGAAGGAACGCAACAGAACAAAACAGACAGAAGCTGGAGACGCTGAAAGCACTCGTGAAAAGTGACTTCACCGACTGATTAGGAAATGGCCACGTGGACGGTGGTTGAATCAGGTTTTGCAATAGTGTTTCCATACGCGGGCAAAACCAGCAATGCCAGCTCACCACATGCAAGAATTTACACCCAGCACATGCTCTGTTACCCCGCGCTTGCAAAAGACATCACAGCATCTCAGCTATGTGTCTGCTAAGCTTGTCTTAGAGGTTACAAAGCAGAGTGGAACGAGAGGGTTGACCTCCCCCAATCCCCCCACTTTTTTTTTTTTCTTGTTCTTGTTATGTATTTAATTGTTCTTTTTCCAGAAGACAGAAAACAAGAACAAAGTCTTCTGAGAATTATGTAAATGCGCATGAAGCCTGGAGGCAGTGTTGGGGTTAAACTGCATCCTGACCAGGACGTGGAGCTCAGCCTCTCTCCTGCTAACTGCGCCGGTGACACCCTGCTGGTTTGAAAGGTCACCGTCCTCCATTCATGGGCTTCAACTTCAACGAGACATCTTGGAAAGCCGCTCCTCCCGCAGGCTCGAGTTGCACGTAAAGATAGAAGTGTGTGTTGTTTATTTCTGTTTTGCTCAAGTTTTCCGTTGAGACCAACGACCCGGTGTGAACATTAGCTCTAGGCGGCTCTGAAGCAAAGAGGGAGTTTGATCAGTAACTGTATGCTGGTTTAATGCAGAGTGTGTGCGGTGTGCAGTCTTTAACCAGAGCCTCCCTCAGTCCCGGCTCTCATTCTCCACATGTTGCGCTCACAACTGCTGGGTTTGTGTGGAAAGCTCCGCTCATTAGGCCGCTTCTTCTTCATCACGAAGGGCAGTTTGTGGCATAAAGAAACGCGTGTTTGTGTCGCTGTGAGCGGAAATCAGATCTCAGATCTGTGAAATTTGTTGTCCTTTTTGTTTGTTTGTTTTAGCTGAGAGAATCACACAGTGCTGAACACGTTTTTACTCTCATGTATAATTCATTTTACAAATGAATTTGCTGATTCACCTAAAGAATCAGAGTAAAATATGTGGATTTTACTCTCAGACCCAAACTCCCTAAGGATTCGTGATATGCTAAACTTTTAAATGAATCCATGCTCCCGTCAAAATGTAGCTTTTATTCGGCTTAAGTGCTTTACCTAATAGTTTATAGAAGCTCAGTACAGTGGCAAACAAACAGAATTAGTGTTGCATTGCTGAAAATCATCTGACATATTTTCATTTTTTCTTGATCAACTATTCATACCTCATGATGATTCATCGGTTGGACATTTAGAGCACACTGAGCCTCATAGTGGTGTTGATAAGATTTTCCTTATAGAGGACAAAGGAGAGACAAGAAGTGTGAACATCTGACATATTTTCATTTTTTCTTGATCAACTATTAATACCTCATGATGATTCATCGGTTGGACATTTAGAGCAAACTGAGCCTCATAGTGGTGTTGATAAGATTTTCCTTATAGAGGACAAAGGAGAGACAAGAAGTGTGAACATAAATTCATAAAAACAGGTATTTTTTCATATTTATTATGTTAGTGTCACAAATAGATAAATAAACAACATGCATATGGTGACCTTATATTTGAATCCCGGCCTGGGGTCTTACTGCACAGAGTCTGCATGTTCTCCCTATGCATGCGTGGGTTCTCTCCGGGTACTCCAGCTCAGTACCCATAGTCCAAAAACATGAATGTTAGGTTAATATGTCTCTGCAAATTGTTCGTAGGTGTGAGAATGTGCATGGTTGACCCTGAAAGGACGAGCGGTTAGTGGATGGATGGATGAATAGCAATGCTGCTAATGCAGCCTGAAATACTTCCAATAATAATAAAGTTATAATACAAATAAAGTATGTTTATTGAAATAAGTATCCAGAGCAGCACTTTCAAGCACAGTACATTTCGTGTAGCACTTTAAAACGCTTATCTTCTTGAGTCAGGACCCCCAAACACAGTCTGGAATCAGAATGGTTGGTGATGTCTTGAAATTGTTGGAAGAAAATTAGTTTAATGATATATTTAGCACAAGTAATGAGCATGACATTACCTTATGAATATAGTTTGTTTGCTTATATTCAGCGACAAAGGAAGCAGTCCTGCAGGATTAACTGTGTGGACTGTGGGTGTCCTTACGGAGGGCCTTTGCGTGTCGTGTTTCAGCGAATGTTTTTATGTGCATTCATATTGAGAACGACAGTAATGACTTCCAATTTGGTTTCAGTTTTTGTTATGAGTCTCTACCTACGAACGTCAAAGAGACTAGCAGCACCAGTGGGAGAATATAAGAGTTTCGCTCCTTGATTCCAGGCTCATGGTGATCTCTCACCGACACCATGTTTTCCCCCGCATTCACACACTTTCAAGGGTGACTGGGTTGTTCTCCTGCTTTTAAACTTCGCCTTGGATCCAGCTGAAATTCCTTTCTCCTCATCTCATTTCCTGTTGTAGCGTTCTCCAAAGAGAACTGCTCTCCAGTTTTCTACTGGCTGACTTTTCTCTCTTTCTGCAGTCTTCCCATTCTCTTACACTCGATTGAGCACACTGCTTGTAATTCTGCGTGTGCGTGCATGTGTGTCTGTGTGTGTGTGACAACTTTGCCTCCCCCCTCTTTCCCTTTCTTCAACTCTGTGGTCCCCAGGCCTGCTAGTTGAGTTGAAAGCATTCACGCCTGTGTATCCTCGAATGTGTTCATGTCAGACAAGATTAGAGTAACGAGTCAAACAGTTCGTCTGTAACTGTACACACGGGCGCAACGACTGGAGTCGGTCAACAGAGGAAGCAGGGGAACAAAGCTACACATTCACTACATCCATTACGTTCAGACAATCACTCGGGTTTCCTCGTTTCTTCTCTTCTTGGCAGTTTTTCACCGACCGCACTGACGACGGGAGTCGAGCGTGTCAATTCGCCCTTGCTCCTGTCATTGTTGCTTTTCTGCATTTCGGCTCTGGGGCCCTCATGTTTGTTGTGTGTGCGCACACAGTCGTGTCAAGTGTGTGTCTTGGCCTGTTTGGTTCAGATACCGTGGTAAGATATTCTCCAGGGACAGCTGCATCGGTGGTTGATGAAAAGCAAAACGCTGCCGTTCTTGTTCGAGCGTCTGTTTGGCTGCATAACGGAGAAAGAGATGAAAAGGGGAAGCTGCAGAAATTACAAGAAAGTGAAATCAGGTTGTTTTGGTAATAGAAAATGAAAGCAGGAACAGGAAAGATTTTATGCTAGAGAATCGCTAGCTGATAAACTCTTAGACATGTTACAAGATTAGTTTTTATATTCTTTATTGACTTTCTTTTTTACAAACTCATGCTGTCATGCATGTGACACACAGATAAACAAAACTAAAACTTGAACCATCCACAGTGCATGTTCCTGAACTCAGAAACATGCACTGATATTTTCCATAACATTAAGCTACAACATGGCAACACGTCTCTGTGTACAAAAGTAAAGACTGAGTTCAATTTACGTGACATATTTTTAAAATATTTACACCGTGTCCATGTTAGAACGTAATAATTTCTGGCAAACCAGCATTTTACTATGTTGAAAACCTAAAAAAGATGTAATTACTACTGTAATTTACATAATGCGTTATCAATTTAGTAACAATCAAAATTAGACAATGACAATAGGTAGATAAAATCTAATTTATTGTCCGTTGTTCTGTGTCGGATAGCATTTTCCGACTCACTGTCTTTTGGCCTCTTTTTCATGGATTATAAACATAGTAAGTTGCTTCTGAGAAAAGCAACTTATCTTAAAAACCCTAGAATGAGATATGCTGCTTGAGTCCGTGTTGAGTTCCTGTGTTCTCCTCCTCAGCCCACCATCTGCCCCCTTTTTATTTATTTTATAACACCTTAAATTGAGTCATTAAAAGCAGGCAGAGCTGAGAAAGTGGTGGTAATCCCGTGACATTTGGGATGACCCGGATGGTTGCAATCCAATCAAGGCATCTCACAGATCATGAATGAGCGTTGGTCAGAGGGAGAAAAAACAAAAAAACAAAATTCAGATTAAAGGGAATTTGAGAGCATGGAATGAATGAGCGGGATTAACATGTTGGAGGTGGAGTAAAAATCGGAAAACGGATGAAAGAAGAGCAGAGATGACGAGGATCTAATAACAGGGAAATGAAGAGGTGAAGCAGAGATAAGAGAGAGTAACGTCATATCCAACGTCAGAGTCTGCAAGTTGAAGCAGTGAAGTGTGTGACACGCTGCGCAGCTCAGGTGTCCGGTTCATTTGTGAATGACTGTTATCAGGAACTGTTATGTAATAATTCACCCAGGGCTTTAATCAGCCTCCAGAGGAGCCATCATAATGCTCAGAGCGCAGTTTATCCTCTCCGTTTCTCTCACCAGGGTTTTACGTTTTCCTACTGCGCTGCATTCTGCAGAAACCACATCAGTGCGTCTTGTCTGTCCTGTTGCATTATTTGTTTCAAATGATTGGTCTGGCATTTTATCAAATGTGAAACTTACAATGGAAATTGCATCTTATTATAGGACGTTACGAGCAGGTATCGTGTCAGCCTGGAAATAATATTTAAATAAACCCCAGGTTTTATCCAAACCCTTAAAATAATGTGTTGTGTTTCCATAAATGCAACTACTCACCTCCGTCCTCAGACGTGTTTTACCTCATCTCTCACAGTACCAGTTGAAGGATTCAACTGGTACTGTGATAATGGGCGAGACACAGGAAGTCCTGAACCAAAATATCATAGCATATTAAAAGACCTGTATATGTCTAATAAAATGGGCAAAGGATCTTTAATTTGTCTCTGTGAGTTCAGAAAGCAGAGTGACTGAAAAGTCCAATGAGTCTGATAAATCAGAGTGCAGGACAAATGACTTCCGTAATTCATGAGCAGATTGTCCGTTTTGTTGTTTCACAGCAGGCTCTCCAGTGTCAAATGTCAGCTTTTTCCCTCCTTTCTACTTTGGTTTCAGCTGCCTGGGCATGCTGAAACCATGGGCATGGAGTCAGCCTGTAACTGACTCCATGCCCACTGTTTCCTGTTGCAGCAACCGAATATTTTTCTTAGCAAACCGGTTTAATGTTTTTGTTTTTTTTTTGTCCTTGCTTTGTTTGCTTACAGGACACAAGATAGGGGCTCAGGTTTATCTATGGTAATTGTTTTAAAAATAGGATTCAACTAACTACTTGTCTGTTGCCAGTGCACTTTTAAAGTTAGCTTCAAAAAGGCAAAAATAAGTCCTTTCAACGAGAGAACAGGGAACGTGTTGAAGTCAAAGAAAGTTTAGTCTTGTATGACTCTTGCCCCATATTTGCTGCACACTGCAGACCAGCTAGCAGAAATAACAGTGCTACAATTTCCCCCTGCATATAAGAAAAACTATTTTGGAATAATTTTATGCTGTACCTTTTATTCTTTGGTTGTTCTGCAATACATTTATTACAGAGAAATAAGAACATTTACATGAAAACAAATACTAAAACTAACCCGAGCTCAAGTCTGTATATCAAATTGACGATAGATATATGGTATATAGATTTTTGTTTGAAATCATTGTGCTACTATGCTGAAGCAGTGGTGCTTTTTCTCAAACTTACGATGATCATGATGATCTCAAACCAAATTCAACTGAATTTAAATGATAAGGTAAGGTCACTCTTCCACATAACGCATCTGTAGCTATTGCTGAGTCATGTATTATTAAAAGAAGAAGAAATTATCAGAGTATTTGAATCTTTTGTGATCCCTGAGTGTTTGGATCCTTTCTGCCTCTGTTGTTCTCAAAAGTAATATGGCGAGACAAAGCTGCATCAGATTCCTGTACAGATGGTGCGTTATTGGAGCAAACACTGACATGGTTAGTTAACACATGTGTAACTAAAGACTGCAGAGTCCTGTGGGTCCCCAGGGCAGAGAGAAACACAATAAGGAGCAGAGCACTGAGACCACAGCTTCATGAAGCAGAATATATTGGTCCCTCAGGACTATATCACCACCTTTACATTGTGTGTGTGTGTGTGTGTGTGTGTGTGTGTGTGTGTGTGTGTGTGTGTGTGTGTGTGTGTGTGTGTGTGTGTGTG
>CAEGAF010130814.1:0-20649 GCA_903067075.1 Micropoecilia bifurca
ATTTCTATTTCTATTTCTATTTATTTTTTCTCTTTGCGGTTAATTAACCCAACATTCTTTTCATCAGAGCTACATACCCAGGTCAGCCAGGCGAGGAGATCTGCCTCCTCTGCAGGTTGAGGAGGCTGAGAGCTGATGAGGAAAACAAAGAAAACAGCCGTTCAGAGCAACCCTTAAGTTAGTATGAGGGAAGAATACATTGATTAGTGTTGAAGCACATACACGCACATGCATGCATGCACATAAACCCACCCACACACACACATATATATATTTGCCTTAAAGTGGTAGCAGCTGCAGTTGTTTTTGAGAGAGCGCCTTCAGCGTTCATCTGCCTGCTAGGAAAACAAAACATCATTAAAGATTGTGAAACCACTGCTGAGTACTGAGTAAAAGTTCGGAGTATTTTTACTCATTTAATCCTGTAAAAATAGATTGGTTAAGTACTAAAATTAACCAATGGTAATTTTACGATGGGCGTTGAGTTACAAATTTGCAGACTACTGTTGGTAGCAGAATAAAAAGTATTACTACTTTAGATGTGACGATGTGATTCCTGCTTACCATTTAATACACTACAGCTGCTACAGATGCTGCTGTTCACTTTTCATTTTCTATCAAATAAAATTAAATAAACTTTTATTTGTATAGCACATTTCAGCAGCAAGGCATTTCAAAGTGCTTTACATAATAAAAAATACAAAAACACAAAAGTCTTGCTGCATAGAATCAACAATCAAAATATTACATCAAGTCAAATGCCATCGTTAAACTCTATGTAAAACTTAAATAAAAAACACTTATAATAATTACTTTTTCACTTACATTGCCATCAGCAATCTTTTTGTAAAATTTGACTCCGGGTCAAGACAGAACTCCTTATTTTGGAACCGATTGTTTAGGCCTCTGTTAGTGGTAGAAACTTGTAAACTCTTTAGATTTGATGGCCTGATTCCCGTTTACTGAATCATTCAGCTACTTCGGCTGCCACTAAATACCAATTTTATCTATTATGTAAAACTTAAGTGAAAGATGTTTGAAAAGAATTACTTTTTCACTTACATTTCTAGATCTCGCAGGAGTCTTTTGGTGAAATTTGACTCCAGGTTGAGACAGAACTCTTTATTATCGTTCCTGACGACTCTGCAATGACAGAATAATAAATCAGTCTTTAGTTTCCAGTGATGTTTCTGATCGTTTTGACAATTTGTTTCTGCAGGTACTTACATCACTTCGCGCTTGCTGCAATTCGGACTTGGTTCATACACCTTTACATCAGCGATGAGATTTTGCCTTACTGCTGGGAACGTCTTTATACAACGACATTTTCTAACTGAGGGGGGATTACAGCGTCAAGAAAACAGTTTACACCACACAAAGAAAAACATTTTGTCATATATAATTATTTCCTTTATTAAACAATTAAGTGAATGTCATTGTTGGTGCAGTACACTTACTTGGATTTGAGGTGCAGATGGCGATGCAGGCCAGCAGAACCATGCACTGGATAGCAGACTTCATGTTTGCCTCAGATGGAACAAAAATAAAACAAAATGAAAGTTTTTGCAATGATTCTCTCCTCCTCAGTGTGGAAACACTCTGACTGCGAAATACCATCTGCTTCACATTTCATGCACAAAAATGTCAAAAGCGATTCTGCTCTCTCCTGAACCAGCTGGATCGTCCCACTTCCTTTTATGGACGTCCTGCTGAAGGGAAAAACTCCTTCACAGTGAAGAACGGTGAAGCTTTTTGGTTTGACAGGCAGCCATCACTGATGAGACAAAAAGGAAAGTGATAAAAGTGCTTTTTATTTAAAACAAATGACAAACATGTTATACATTTAAATTAAAAGGATTGGGAATTATGAAATGATTTAGATTAATTGAGTTGCTCTTTGTGGTAACCGTCAGTCCCCATGAATTACATTTCATTATGTTCTGAAACTTAAACAAGTTGAATGAATAAAACTGGAGATTTTGTTGGATTTGTTTTCTATAAATAAACTAGTAAATTCTAGAAACTATAAAACATTAACAACTTGAAAGCAGTCAGTGAAATGACCAAATAGCCGAGTTTGTCTCCAGCAGGAAATCCTCTCTGCTTTGTATCGGTGTCACTTTTTAAAGTTGCTCTATGCAACATTATTAAACCACCAGCAACCAGAACCATTGATACAGGATGGATTCATGTTTTATGACTTTTACACTAAATCAGAGCAAACTCAGTTTCTCTGTCCAAATTTGATTCTCCATGTTTGTGCTGTAATGGTTTTTTATTCAGTTTTTGTGGATCTAGTAATATTTATTCTTTAGCAGCTGGACTGAGAAAGAAGATGAAGACATGCAGTAAGTGGTTTTGGAATCAAACCTCATCAGAGCCTTAATCAATCTTTAAAGTAAGAGTTATTGATATTCGAAAAAAATTGTTTATGTCATTTTTCTCCCTAAATCACAGCTTATTTACTTGTCTTTTTGTGAGGACTTCTTCAGAAAGCAGAACTGTGGTTCCTCGAAAAAAAATTAGATTCTTAAAAACAGCAGATTTCTCTGTGATTCTTGCACTTGATCCCAGATAACGAGAATCTCATTTTAACAGGAATAAAAACACGTTTTATGCATGTGTGAAGGGGAGAAAATGAATTATCCAGAAAGTTTTTTTCTGTCCTATTAGAATGTCGTTCACCTCGACCCAGATCTGTTCAGGCGAAGCTCTGTTCAAAATGCCTGACTTAAAAATCAAAGTGAGATCAGTGAGCTGTTCCCTCTCAGTTCCCTCTGCTGGTTAGGATGATCAAAAATCAGTTTAATTTTTATTCCTCCGCTCATCACCTTTTAGCCCCTCTAGTCTTAGTAAACTCTCAATTATTAGGACAATTTGAGACCAAATGTATGAAATGAAACTGTAAGTTGTCACTTTTTGCTGCTTTAATCTTGAACAGCAGCCATTAATGTAATACAAAATACAACAACCAGGATGACATGTTTAATGCAACTGAAGTGTTTAATTACAACAAAGAGTTTAGAGGTTAAATTTCTTTAATATGATTTCAGTTTTAAAAGTAAAAGAATGGAAGCAAAAAGTTACAGATGCATGAAATTTAACATTGCATGAAAAAGAATGGGTTTAAACATATTGATTGTTGATTGGATTACACTAAATGAACATGGGTGCGTCTTTTATTGTTTGACATTTTGGCACGAATGGGGAAGTGAGCAATCCAACAAATGTTGTGAAAGAAACTACTGATGATGAAACCCTGGAATAGTTCTTGGTGGAGATGGCAGTGAGTTTCTGTGAAGAAAGAGAGGAAGACGATGAGAAAAAGCTGCTGCCAGTTGACTTTGTGTTTCCACGTAAAGCTGACATGCATGTTAAAATAATTACTTTTTCACTTAATTTTCCATGTCTCGCAGGAGGTTTTTGGTGAAATTGGACTCCGGGTCCAGACAGTGCTGACTGTTATCTGTCATGATGACGCTGCAATAACAGAATGATAGATCAATGCTCTTCACTCTTTTTTCTGATAGTTTGACAATTTGTTTCTGCAGGTACTTAATCACTTCGCGATTGGGGCAAACCGGACTTGTTTCATACACCTTTACATCAGTGATGAGAAGCGCCTTACTACTGAGATTGTCTTTATGCAACGGCAATGCTTAATACCTGAGATTACAGTGTAAAAAATGCTATTCATTGTCTTCTTTACAACCTGCTGTAAAGAAGACAATTTACAAAAAATATTTAGTCATGGTTACACTGCAAAAACAATCTGTCTCTAATTTGCAGTAAAATACTGGCAGCTGAATTTTACAGCTACATTTATATTATAAAATTATAGCAACCACAGCTGCTGATATTTTACCATGAATTAGAGATGGGGTTGTTTACAGTGTAATGATTTTTTTGAATGTGTCAAATCTTTGCACAGTACACTTTCTCTGTGAGGTGCAGATGGCGATGCAGGCCAGCAGAACCATGCACTGGATCGCAGACTTCATGTTTGTCTCAAATGGAACAAAAATACAGTTTTTGCAGTGATTCTCTCCTCCTCAGTTTGGAAACGCTCTGACTGTGAAATACCATCTGCTTGACATGCACACGTGGATGTCAAAAGTGATTTTGCTCTCTCCTGAACCAGTTGGAGCATCCCACTTCCTTTTATGGGCTTCCTGCTGCTGAAGGGAAAAACTCCTTCACAGTGAAGAACGGTGAAGCTTTTTGGTTTGACAGGCAGCCATCACTGATGAGACAAAAAGAGGTTTTGCACCAACAAAGCAAGGAGATGTGTGGCACCTGCTTTGCAGCTGAAAGGTTTTTCTATAATATACTCAATAGTTTACTGTAAATAAATGAGGTTATGTGATTCCAAGGTGGTTATTTGCTTCGATTGGGACTCTGGAGTTTCTCTAAACTTGACAGATCCAAAGAGGCATCAAAACTTTAACATAAAGTCTTCAGAAAACAACATAAACCTAAATGAAGGTGACATTTGTTCTGTTGCCATAATTAATCTTTATAAAAATAAAAGTGGGCTGAGATACAGTGGAAATGCCATGTGGAGAACAGACTCAGATTTACTATGAAATCCTTTGTTTTTACCAATAGAAAGTATAATGTAAAAGCAGGATGCAGAAGTGTTTATTTGGATTTGTATTTATTGTAATTAAACCATCAACAGCAAGTGATTTTTATGTACAATCCAATAAAAGACAAAAAGTTATACACATATTTGAATTAAACAAAATTATGAAAAACAAAAAGTCTACATCTTCCCAAAGGAAATGAGGCAAAGCATTTCTGGTACACAGCATTAGCTTCCACTGATTAAACATTAAAATACAAACTGACAGATAATTTTGGAAAGTCACAATTTGCTGATTAACAAGCCTGTCGTTGCCTGAAATAAATATTTTAGTTTTAGCTGCTGGTGCAAATGTTTGTAGACTTAAATAAAAGCAAACCAACACAAACAGAATGAATAGCAGCGTTAATGTCACTGCCTCGTGACAGAAGATGATGTTGCTGCTGATTTTGTTGTGGCTGCAGTTGTTGTTGTTGTTGATGTTGATTTTGTTGTTGTTGTTCTGCAAAGAAGATAAAACACTAGTGAATATTTTTAAACCATCACTGTTCATGTTTCTTTAAAAATGGTCTGAATAAGGTTTTTACTCCATAAAAGAAATTCTGTAATACTAAAAAGAAAAATAACAAAAACTTCTTGTGATTCCTGTTGACTGATGCCCTACTGTAGCTGCCACTGAATACCAATTAAAACTTTTATGTAAAGGTTGAAAGGAAAACATTTTCAAAGGACTACTTTTTCCACTTACGTTGCTCGATCTAGCAGGAGTCTTTTGGTGAAATTTGACTCCAGATCGAGACAGAACTCTTTATTATCGTTCCTGACGACTCTGCAATAACAGAATAATAAATCAGTCTTTAGTTTCCAGTGATGTTTCTGATCGTTTTGACAATTTGTTTCTGCAGGTACTTACATCACTTCGCGCTTGCTGCATAATGGATTGGGTTCATACACCTTTACATCAGTGATGAGATTTTGCCTTACTGTTGGGATCGTCTTTATACAACGGCATTTTCTAATAGCTGGGGAGAAATGATTACAGCGTAAGTTAAGAAGATAGTTCATGGTCAATTAAACAAAAAAATATTTATACAGCAAACTTACGATTTTGTGACGTGCAGAGGAAGATGCAGGCCAGGAGAACGAAGAGCTGGACAGCTGACTTCATGTTTGTCTCAGATGGTAGAAATGAGTGAACCTGGTTTCTCCTCTCCAGACTGAAGGATTTCTCTTTTCTGTGGGTTTTGCTGTCTGACTCTGAAACGCCATGAGCTTCACCTTTTATACACTCACAGTTGCAAAATAACTCTTCCTAAGAACTTGGGGGGAAAAAAACCCTTGTTGCTCTTTCACTTTCACTCCTTTAAAATCCATCCGATTTCTGCTTTAGGAGGAGGAAATCCCCCGTTTCGTTTTATTCAGTTCCCATCCTGAAGGGAATGACTCCTTCTCTGCGACCTCAGGGCACATGCTTGATGTGTGGCGCTGTGGGAAACACTGGCCCCTCCAGAGCTTTGACTTGCTCCTGCCAAAATCAGCTAATCCTCACAGTGGAGGTCTAAAACATGTTATTATTGTATTTTACAGTCTTTCAGAAATCAGGGACATGCAGGACATGGTTAAGGAAAATATTGAAGAAAGTTTGTCATCATTCTTTGGTATAAAAGGCAATCTGGATTCAGAGACAGAAAAAGGTGATAAGAGTAAGAAATATGTTAAACATTGGATAAATCTAAATAGGAAGAAACTGATTATCTTAAACGTTTTAGATTTATTAAGATCTTCTTCTGTGTTTCATTGTTCATAATGCAAACTACAATGTCTGTTCTTTTAAGATCCTGGCATAAAGTTTCACTTGCGTTTTAGAAAATTACTGTACTTAACTTTCCTTATTTAAATTTCAGCATCAACCCCCAATTAGGCCTCCACTTCATCCTGTTCTTTGGGTAAACTGGTGAGAATCAGGCCACCAGTTAGTCAACGAGGCACAGAAGGAAACTAGCATAAGTCAGAGAGATTTATTAACCCAATACGTTTTGGACTGGAAGTGAAGAAAGGAAAACCTTGGAAAACCCCCACATATCATGGAGTGAGAGAAAATGTTTACTCCTAACCAGCCATTATTGCTAATCTGATTTTAGGCATTGATGCTTCAACAAAGTGAAAGATTCCTGAATTGTGTCTCAGTTTTTTGCATTACCTGCTAAAATGCGTCTGTATTTCGCATTTTATTGTAAAAAAATTGAACTCTAAGTCATTGTCACTCTCATTTAGAACCAGTTCCTCCATCATCATACATTGTCATCTTAACTCCTGTTTGGTGAAAAGTTTATTTTCTTCTCACCATTCTCTATTCACCCAGACATAATGGCATGTGAACATCTTAGCAGAGTCTTTCAGACAGCTATGCTACGTCCAAAGTCACTTTAATTTCTTTTCTTTCCTAATCTGACACTCTGAACTTCAGCCACCTGATGCCTCTTGGCTTCATGTAGCGGATTCACTTCTTAGTGAATAGTTTTGAACCAGTGTAAATAATGATCTAACAGACTCATAAATGCAATCTGTTTCCAGTGAAAGGGGCGACCGTTAATGTTTGCTTCTCTTAGATTAGGATTTGGTCCTTCAGCCAGATACTTCTCGGAAATCCCTCTACTTGGAGTTTGGGGAATAACAGGAACAGAACCACAAGGAACAGGAACAAAACAAACAACAAGCTACAAAAACTGTAAATGTAAAACCATTTTGTCTACTGCGACTGAAATAAATCAAACGGTTAGTATGAATACTGTGAACTTTATTAATATAAGATAAATATATCATAAACTGTAATATGATATACTGTGGGTCCAGAGTTAATGCTTTGTAAAAACAATTTTAAAGGACTGTCTTGCAGTTATTACTAAATTCCCTAATTCAATGCACTTACTAGAAAGAAAAAAGAAACAACTTCTCAGTAGTGCCATTTATCAGAAAAGTGCCAAACTCGCATGAAATTAAAAGAAATGGTTTGATGGTAAACATCAAATCTTAGCCTGGATTTATGCATGTATTTATCGATATGAGATGAAAACTGCGACAGACTGGCGACCTGTCCAGGGCGTACCCCGCCTCTCGCCCAGAACGCCAGCTGGAGATAGGCACCAGCAACTCCCGACCCCGCTAAGGGACAAGGGTGCAAGAAAATGGATGGATGGATGGATGGATGGATGGAGATGAAAACTCACAAGGCACCATTTGTTTAAGCAACATGTAAAACAACTTATGTTTTTCTGAAAAATAAAAAGAATTACATGTATATATTATTTGGCCATTTAGATGTTTTTAATCTGCAAATTTGCCATTTTGTCAATCCAGAGGTTAGATTAAGATCAAATTGATCATCTCTGTCTTACAGGAAAAATATGTGTGATCAGTATGGATTAATTGAGAATGACACCAAACAGTTTATTCATATTTCATGTTAAATTAAATGCTGAGATCTTCACAGAGCCTCTTCTTTTTGTTCAAGTTGACACATTTGAGCTCTTTAAAATGCCCAAATCACTATGTCTTTACACACAGCATTTCTTGGGATGACTTAAATAGTTCACCGAAGTTCCTAATTAAAATCTTAAGAATTTTATTATTTCCCATTCCAAATAAGGGTTGCATCATTGTCTTCTTATAATCCCAGTTTAAGCATTTTGCAAAGTAAGCCCCTTTAGTTCCCTTTTTATGACTATTTCTTCAGAAAGATGAGACTCTGATTCCTCAAAATCGACTGACTTGGCGTAGTTTTAACAATTTTATGATGTTTCTGTGTTGCTTCATGTCCTTCACTGATTTCAAAATCAGTTAATCACTTGTATGCCTACCCTCCATTGTTTAGTGTAGGATCAAATAAATCTCTGATATATTTCAGTGACCTCTAAGCATCGCGGTTGTGATCTTTCGCATGCGGTTTGGCTGACCCTCAGCTTGACCACAGCTGTCTTAAGAAGAGCTTTGTGATTGCACATCGTAATGCTGTTAGCAGTTCCCTGATCGTAGGTCCTGTGGTCAGTGTGAGTTCTTGGTTTGTTGTAAAATTTTATTTTACAACCACTGCACGATGCATTATGGGTAACTGAGTTTTCCTTGTTTTATGATGCATCGTACCACGTCAAACATATCGTAAAACATGAGGTCTCTAACTCATGAGAACAATACGAGCTGATCAAGTGGAATGCTTGGGATGCAATAAATGCTAAATAAAGCAGCTAATAGCTGCAAGCAACTGGCCAGATGTTTTACTGCTGCTTAGTTTATTGTCTTCTGCGTCTGCCTGCTGACACCGAGCTCTGTGAAGTTACAACATTTAGTCTCCTTTACATTTCTTATATTCCATTTGTTAGGCTACAGAATTTAAGCTTACAGCAGAAATAATATATTATTGCAGCTGACTTTATGTGTTGGTGATTTTTCATAAAGCTGTTGCTAATAGTCCATTGTGTGACAGATGTAAATGTTGATTCCATTGTGGATGACGGTGATCTGAAGGACCAACACAAAAGTCACTTTATAAGAGATTTAAAACTTTGTTGTGAAACACTGGCTACACTGATTTTACTGCACATCTGAGATGCAATAGCACTACAGTATATTTTAAAAGTGCAAATAAAAGAATAAAAAAACAACAATGCTAACAATATATAGAATTATTACAAACAACTTTTGTTCTTTGCACTGATTTCTGCATATTTTTATACAGTTGGCATCACTGTGCTTATTTTTGCCAATATTTTGTTGCTGTACACTTGGTATTTCTACACTGAAAGAAAATATATGTCTATTCTATTCTGGCAGTTCCTAATATTTGTAAAATGAGTATTAAAATATCTACTAGAGTGGACATTTATACAGCAAATGAACAAATTCAGTCTTAATTAGAAGCTGTGTTTTCGTGGTGAGCTGCAACTGACCACACAATCCAGGACTTTGACACAGTGGATTGCAGGATTCGCCCTTTTCTCTATTTAAGCTGTAAAATTCTGACTGAAATGTTGGAAACATCTTTTGAACCCACAGGCATTATAATTTTTACTTTTATTTTCACTTTTCTTTTTTTCCTCCCTCTGCTTTTGGACCGTGCAGCAGATTCTTTTGTGGATGGCAGAGTTTTCCTGAGAATGTGCTGAGACTCCCACTGTCGGGAAGCCGCATGGGGTTTTGGTTTATGTGGGCCTGGTTTTGCTATCTCTAGTCATCCACTAAATCAGTGTTTCTCAACCCTGGTCTTCACCGCCCCCTTGTCCTACATGTTTTAGGTATTTTCCTTCTGCCACACACCTGGATTGTATCTCTGGGTGATGAACAGGCTTCTGCAATACTTGATGATCATGCAGTCATTTGAATCAGCTGTTCTGGAATAGAAGCACATCTAAAACATGCAGAGCAGGTGGGCGGTGAGGACCGGGGTTGAGAAACACTGCACTAGATGGAATCAGGAGGCTGTGTTGACTGGAGGTGTTCGGTCGTCTCACTTGCAGCCTACCTCTCATCAGCCAATGTTTAAGAGAAGTATGTCACCATTCCTTCAACGTCTCAGTGTGTTATCTCTCTGAGTGTTTTGCTCAAACCTCCCATGTCATCTGCTTGCAGGTTCTCAGTGGCTGTTACCTTTTGTACCTTTTGTAAGTTTTATCGCTTCACCACCAAGGTTCCCCATAAAGAAGTCACTGGTTCAAAGATCCCTACCACTGGTGGCAAATCTCTTCCGGCTTTTCAAGTCGGTGCCACAACTTGTCCGTGCTCCAACAAAGTACAACCAACAAACCATCATCACCACCCAGTCTCCCTGGATCTCCTGGCTTCTGTTCCAACTCCATTTGGACCTGGCACTCCCCCTAGAAACTAAGCACCAGCAGAATAACCGCCCTGTTGGATCAGTCCCCATTTCACATGTAAGGTCTTCTCCTCACCTTCAGTATAACTTATTCACCTCTCATCCTCAGATCTCCAGTCACTTCACACCCCAGGCAAAGAAGACACATTCAAACTCTTTGTACAATAAACTCTAACTGATTTTCTCTGTAACTGGAAGTGTATTCTGCATGTGGGTCAAACAATTAACCTCAGTTATGAATCCTACTTCCTTTTATGAACTTCCTCCAAAAAAGGAAGGAGTCTCTCAGTGCACTGATTTGGAAAAACAGGCCCGCAGGTAGTCTATCTTTGAGAGTCCTTATCTATTTTCTTATCTGTTTATTTTCTTTATCTGTGGGTGAAAATGTTTGTCTTGGCAGTCTTAATTATTTTCCATAATTTTTTATTTTGGTTTAAAGGAATCCTTCAAGATTAGCTTTAATACTAGTATGTTTTATTTTTGGTATTGGCTTTTAGAACTAAAAGATGGACAGAAAAATAATTGCATATCAAAAATAGATTTTTAAATTACAATTTTCCAAGATGAAGGCCCAATTACCTTTATGGTGAGTGAACGAGCTGACGTGTCATATGCCACTGGATTCAATATTGTCAATGTATTCTCAGCAATAGCTTTAAAACGTTTAACCACATTACTTTCAAATAATTTTGTATACATTCCCTTACTAACACAGGTAATCTGTCATTTTGATCACAAGAAATATAAAATTTTTTTGCCCTCAAACTTGTGTAATGTGACCAAAATTGTTCATGCAGAAACAGAACTTGATATCACAATCCTATTGGGAAAGTGTTCTAATCAGAAAATTATATAGGCACTGGATGTAACCTATGTGAAGTACCATCAAAAAATGTCACAGATGTAATAAGTTTACAAATCCTAACATGTGCCAGACTTTGAGAGTTCATCACTGATGTGTTTTCATTTCCACCATTTTTTGTTTCGAATGCCTAAAATCAACATATGAATCCCCAACAACAACTTGGGGATTCATGTGCAAGAACTCCCTTCTAATGTCAAAAGCAAATATTACCATAAATTTATTAAATTATATAGCTAGTAAATACAGCCAAGCCCATATTGTAAAGATATGTGAATGGTGCCTATGCTTTAACTTTAGTTGGATAATTTTGTTTTTTAAAATCTCAGAAGAAAGGATTGAATGAGGACGTCATTTACTGTGCAGGATGCTTTAAACTTCATGAGCTGAGTTGGATGGTTACAAATGGTTTTAGTCTCAGTGTGACATCTAGTGGTTTGCTGTGGTAGTACAACAAGCCAGTTTGACACGATATTCAAACATAGTGTTAGTCATTTGGTTTTATTTTATTGTAAATAATGTTGAGTGACAATACATTAAATCAAATGGAGCAAATTTTGACACATGTTAATAAAATAAATATGATATATTTAAATATATCTTCCAATAAAATTTTCAATATTTTATACAGTTTCTAAACAATAATTCTCAGACTTTCTGATAGTCTCTACTAGTATTAAACAGTGGTGGAGAAAGTACTCAAAAAATGTACTTAAGTAAAAGTACAAATACACAGACAAAAAAGTACTCAAGTAAAAGTAAAACTACCACATTAACATTTATATTACATATTACCACATATATTACCACACAAACATATATATTGTTTTTAGTATTTTGTATTAAAAACAATACAAAATATTGTTTTTAACTTGCTTTGTTTCAAAATCAGCTTCATGTAGCACCAAGGCTTAAATACAATTTCTTAATGTAGTATAGTTAATTATTTTCACGTCTTTCATACTCCTGCTAATTGATATGCATTACTGATACGCATATCAATTGACATGCATTGTGTCCAGAAAACCATTTTATCCCAATACAGGACAAGGAGAAATCTGTCACAAACATATTAATAGCGCCATCATTTGTTATTCAATATATCCATTAAATATGACTAAAAATAAAGATTAGAAAACTTATGTTTGATAAATTCTCCATGATATAAATCTATAAGCAGTTTAGTTTCTGTTAGTTCTGCCAAGATACAAGAAAGGGCGAATATCTACTTATATTGGTCAATCGTTTTATTTTAAATATGCTGTAGGAGCCGTAGTTTGACAACTGTTATAAATATCACCATATTTTGAGAACACAGAGGATAAGCTCAGTTTTTGTCGCTTGTTTTTAAGAATTGCAGCAGCTGCAGTGAGCCACAGTAAAGGTACAATGAAGCTGATAAACAGGTGAAAAACCAAACTAAACAGAACCACTTCTGACTGTTCACCAAGCCAAACATCCGATAAAAGTTCCACCAAGCCACTACTGAGGCACTGAGGTCATGTTTATAGACACAGGCAAAACAAGGTTCAATGTCCAAACTAATTGATTGTGCTTGGTGATTCAATTTCCTCTTTCACCAAACAATTACAGAAATCAAACTTTCATTTGTTCTCATGCTACCACTCTTAAAAACCATCTTAAAAACCTTCAGGCCCTTGCACTTATAGAAAGTGGACTGACCCACATTACTTTCTGTCTAAATTTAGAAAATAAATAAGAAAATAAAACAAAAAGTTAATAAAATCAACAATTATCAACCTACAAATAAACTCTGTAAATAATACAAAAAAATTGAAATTTAAGAATACAGTAACAAAATTCAAATGGATAAAGAAATAAAGAAAAAATATGTCCAAAACTTTTATTCTGCCTTTTCTCGCTCTGTGTGTATGTCGGCTTTACGGACCCGTTGCCAGGGTAACTGACAAACAACAGCTCAAGGAGCAGATAGAATAGAAATTGCCGATCAGGGGAATCAACACCAAAAAACAAACATTTCCCACACAACAAAGCAGCAAAAACACTAAAACAGAAGATTCAGTCTGTTACATTATGTTGTCAGGCTTAATGTCTATATTGTGATTATTAATAGATTTTCGGTGGTTGATTAGCTGATTTATCCAGCTGCTCTACTGATGACTTGGTGGCTGGTTGACCTGTTTTAGTTCTAACGGAACCAAAACACACCAAACTGCGCAGCACATGTTAAGGTTATCAAAGTCAGTATCAGGCTAACAACAGTTAGGCTAGTATAACTGACCCACTGCTCACTTCGTCAATGTTTTCTTTAAATTAAAACGTTTTCCTCACCTGTGAAATCTGAAGCCCTTATTACCAATATCTATGGTTAAATTAACTGCTAAACATCGCGTCCGTTGTTCTGATTCTTTGCGTGATTGTAGTATTTTCCTGACCACCGATATTCTTAATTCAATGGACAGCAATGGTGCATGTGTGACTTATGATAAATCACATAATGTCCAGTTCAGTAACATTTACATCCATATCAATGCTGCTGCCTCTCGCTCTGTCCTTCTCTCGCACTTCCCGCTACTCAGCAGTGGGTGTCAGGTTACATTGTGTTGCATTCAATGTTGTCGGGGGAAAAAAGAATTTCATGCGCTTAATGTCCGATTTGCCATAACTATTTATTGAATTCATAGTCGCCAGCTGGGGTGGCAACATGGGTGGCAAGGCTCTCGTTTGGGTTGGCAACTGCCACCCCTGCAGATACTTACTGTAAAATGTAGTGGAGTAAAAGTAGAAAGTACCAATTATTAAATCTACTAAAAAAAAAAGTAAAGTACAAATACACAAAAATTGTACTTAAGTACAGTAACGAAGTACCTGTACTTTGTTACTTCCCACTACTGGTATTAAAGTACTTGTACTATGTTGTTTTAAGGAAGCCTCTTTTTCACAACCACTTACGATGAATAGAAGATTCATTAGTTTCATTATTCAAAATTAGATTTTTATTAAAAATGGCTCAGCGTATAGCCTATTTATTTAATAATGTCATTTGCGCAACAAAACACAAACGGAAATGTCGCCATAAAAGGTAAACAATTTGCATGTTTGGGCGCGTCTGTAAAAAACAGTAAGTAAATGAAACTGAAACTAAAATTTGTCATATGCGAGATCAGCTGTCAAGAGTGTAGCTCTGGAAGTGGTGACACATTCATTAAAAGTCTTGCTAAAAGTTCAAAAGTTTTGATAAAAAATCAGCAAATCAGAGTTCTGTAGAATCAGGGGAGAATAAATCCTGACCAGGACAGCAGAGACTCTGGTGGAAGAACTGAAAAACCAGGAACACTCGGTAAGTTGTATTTAGAAACAAAGCTAACTCTGTCATCAGCACTCATGACAGTGTTAGCCGTCAGTTAGCATTAGTCTCAGATTCATGTTAACTCAGTGGTTGGTTACACCGTTAGCATGTGACCGAAGCAAACTATTCCTCACAGAGAGCAGTAACACAGTTTATCTGAGACGTTTATGTTTAAAAAAATTAGTTGCGGGAGAATAAAGGAGAGGAGATAATAAAATTTAGGGAATCGCATCACTCAATCCAAAATGAACTTGTTCTTCTCTGACTTATTTTTTGTTGTGTTCCCCATCCTTCACCTCCCACAAAAAAGTATTTGCCAAGGAAATGTCACCGTTTTAATCTACTTAATGAAATGTTTTCTTCTAGATATTTTAACGACACAAAGCAGCTCCAATATTCAACAAAGGGTGAGTTTTTTTTTCCTGGAAATGATATACTATGCTTCACTCCTCCCTGATTTTGATCAATTGCAACCTTATTCCAAAGTTTATTAAACAAAATTTCCCTAAAAGAAATTATACTATAATGATAACGGTTAAATTGTTCTTTTCACTGCATAAAAATATCAGATATTTATAAAGAGCTTGGTGATAACACTCAGAATTAAACTGGTGTCTTGTTTTCATCACACCTGAATACAGTGTTTAGCATCACTTTGCAGAACCTGACTGCATATTGAAGAAGTAATTCAGCTTTTTGATTCAGGTGTGTTTCTTTTGAATGGGAACAGCATTCATGTTTTGGAGTGGACCATGGTCGTCTTAATGTGAATCTGAAAAGGATTCTGTGCAGGGAGCTAAAGGTTAGGGTAATGAACGTTTTGAATGTTTTCACCACAGATATTTCTACATATTTTTTAAAAAATAAAAAGTTAAAAAATAAAGTCAATAGACACTCCTATTACTTTTTCAATTCTCTTTTGAGAGATTCCTATTTCATCTTGTCTTGGACGTCTTGGATAAAGAAAAGTAGTTTTGATTCTAAACCTGTCAGGGGTATGAATAATTTTGGACCTTATAGTAAGTGAAGCAGATAAATAATTTTTTGTGGTCTTTGTTTTATTTGTAGAAGGACCCCTGTCACAGGGAGGAGCGGTTCAGAGTGATGAATGATTTCGCCAAAGGACAGTGTCTGTCATACCCAAAAGTCGACATCTTAAGAAATACAAATATAGTCATCTTAAAAGGTCCTGGCAACACAAGACGTACTAACCCCCATGGACAAAACACAAATGATTTAGAAAGGAGAATAAATCTTCCTCAGGATGTAATAACCTTTATTAAATCCAGTAATGCCATTCATAAGTACCAGACACTCTTCCAGCAGCGGTTCAGGAATCCTGTGTTCATAGCGGTCGAGTCAGACTTGGTCCTGTTTTGTAAGTGCCCTCATGACCTGGATGAGGCTCAGGCAGAATTGGTGGGGGATCTGAGTGTGGATATTGAGAAGCTCCAAGGCGCTGCCGCTGTTCCTCCAGATATAGACAGAATCAATGAAACTCTCATCAAAGCCAAGACGGACCTAAACCGTAATGAGTTCAGGGTGGACTTCAGCTTGATCCCAGGGCAAGGTGCAACCACAGTGGCCAAAGTGCGCCTGGTGGGCTACACTGAATATGTGAAGAATCTCAGAGATGTCCTTCAGGATTACCTGTTGAATCAGGTTTCTACAAAAGAAGTGCTGAACCTGCAACATCCTGAAATGGTTGACTGCTTTGGCAAAATCCTAGAACTGATTAGCATTAAGCAAACACAAGTTACTATGAACGCATCCCTTCTTCCCAAGCCGTGTGTAGTCATCTCTGGCCCCCGTCGCCATGTGCAGGAGGCCTATAAGGCTCTTGGGTCTGGACTAGCCAGTCTAACATTAGAAAAGTTGGTTTTAGATGGTCCGGGAGCTGTGCGTTACTTCCAGGCAGAAGGTAAAACCAGCAAAGAGCTGGTTGAGAGCTCCTGTAATGTTCTGATCCAGGAACGTCAAGGTAAGCACAATGAACAGGAGCACTATGTGTCTTCTAGCTACATCTGACTGTCTCCAACCATTTACATTTGATTTAATTTGCAGTATCAGCGCCAAGACAGTTTATTCTATCAACCTCAAGTCTCCGTCATACTACAACCACCAGTCAGCAGTCCTCTTTCCTGTTTGTGGGCCTTCAAAGAAAAAATGTTGATGATGCCCTAACAAAGATTAAGAACCTGTACCAAGACCACAGCGCCAAAAAAACCTTCACCAATCAGGATCTGGCAGACCTCACCGAGGAAGACATAAAAAAGTTGATGAACCTAGTAGAGTCTCAGGGCCTGTATGTACAGGAGGACCCTTTACGCCAAGGGGGCTTGACGGTGAGCGGGTTGAAAGCTGGTGTCAACCAGGTGGAGCAGATGCTCAAAACACTAATTCCTCTTAGGAGAGAACTGAGAGCCAAAGAGGAGGAAAGTCTGTACCCTCGCGCAGCTTGGTGCATCCTGGGGCAAAACGGTAGCTGGGAGAGGCTCCCAAAAGCAGCCAATTATAATCTGGAAAAACGTAACACCACGAAAGGCGTAGTGGATGCACAGGGGGCTACCTGGAGTGTGAATCTACTGAAGATGGAGGCCAGAAGAGATTTAACTGGACAGACGGCCAAGCTGAAACGACTTGAGAATTCGGCAGGTAAAGGAAGCAAATGCTTTTATTTGAGTGTTGGCTTCATGAAGGTTTCGGTGGATCCTACTAGATTTAATTTCCAAACCTTGAAAGAGACAAAAAGAACAATATTTGCCTTTTACCTTGCAGACTAGCTCTGATATTTACATCAAACTATTGCAGAAAAGTTTGATGGAGACACAGTCAGACTGCCATGAATCATTTTGGGAATGCTAAAAAAAATGTCGCTTGAGCTTCAGATTAAGTCATGCCAAATGTACCACTATACAGTATGTTCACCAACATGCCACCTGGTTTAGAACAATATAAACATTCTCCATATGTTGCAACAATGGCAGAGTGATCATTTTACATGGGCTTGTGCTAAGCTATGTAAAGCACTGTTGGCAATGAAGAAGATTCTCCCAGTGTGGCATGTCAAATGCTTGGAGTACCTGATGTGTCAGAGCGGTTGAACCAGTTTGCTAAAAAAAAATCTGCAAATAATACATCAGAGCCATTGTAGGCTGTGGATAGAGGTATGGCTGGCTATTATTAACCATGAACATTTTGGAAAAAAGGACTGGAAAAAAGAACATACTCCTGACAGGGTAGCAGACAGTACATTTTACATCATTCCTCCCAATATACACACAGTATGGAAAACCAGGGCATAACATGCTACAAATACGGGTAGGAAGCTGACAATGACATTTTATTAAATTTGTTTAACGTCGTAACATTTGGATTTAAGTTAAATGCTTAATTAGATACTGTGATGGACTGGCAACCTGTTTAGGTTATACCCCGCCTCTCGGTTGTTGACGCTGGGGCACCAGGTCCCCCAGCGACACCACTAGGGATAAACGTGTAAGATGATGGATGGGTAAATTCTTTATATATAACCTGAGACAGCAAGATGAGAAAGTGTAACAGTAGCTTATAAAATGTCATAAAGTGACACAAAGTTTCTTTTTCTGTCACACAGTGCTTTCAACATTAAGACTTCAAACAACTTCTACGCTAGTCACAAAGATCTTAGATTTAACCCTAAACATGTTATTTACATGGTTGTTCTGCCTTTTGGATCCCTCTCTGGGTGGCTGTCATGCTGCAATATGTCCTTAGAAGCAAACAAATAAAAAAACATAGCCTTATAATGAAAATAAATCCTAAAACATAGTTAACTGGGGTGGAGAACTACAGATATTATCTTTTACCTAATGGCATTTATATGAAGTCACATGTGAACAGTTTAGAGCGGCTTTGCCAGTAAGTGATGAAGTGTTTCGCAAGGAAGTAATTTATTAACCAACTCTGACTTCCTGTAAGAATCTCAAACAATCATTCTGTTAAACAAGGCTGGTTTGTCAAATACACGAACATATATAAATAACCTGATAAAGTTTTAAACCACATATACACTTTACATATATATAATTTTTACTTAACTTACTCATAGGCTGTTTTCATTGTAGATATTAGGACAGAACCTGTACAAAGTTGAGTGCATCCCTCATTGTCAACCTTTGTTAGTCTTTCTTTTTCAACTAAAAGTGGGAAATATTTTATTTGATCACTGGAGTTACAGGTATGGCTTTTGAAAAAGAAGATGCATTCTTAAAGTTGTATTGGCTTTGCTATTATAAAAATTAAAATCTTTTTCCTAAATCACAAATGTGATGTTCCAGTTAGAGGCCTAATGTTTATTCTTTTCAGCAAATAGGCCAGCTGTCATTAATTGAACAGCTTTGTATTTATAAAGTTTCCAGAATATCTTGGTGTGTTTCTAATGTTTTCTAATGTCAACTGTGACACTTTGCTAGACTTTACATTTCCACTGTACTGGGACAAAATATCTAATAATGAAGAATTGGAAGAAGTGCTGCTGGATCCGTCGTCTGCAGAGTATCAAACCGTCCAGCAGGCATTCAACAAAACTGCCCACAACAAAACCATTGTGAAGGTAGGAGAGCTCTTCTGTTTAATTAGCTCCTGATTTATTTCAGTAGATGTATGCCACATCATTAACTCATAGAGAAAAGTCAGCTAATTTTAATCATTCGTAACAATATAGAATATTTGTCCAACTTAGTAGAATAAACAATATCTAATCTAAACAATGATTTTTGAAGTAACCGTGTGAAAAATCTTTCATTGACCCGTTATCTGTTTTTCCTTCCTGTCAGATTGAACGCTTGCAGAACATTCATCTGCGGCGCACGTATGAAATGCAGAAGAAACACATCTCTGAAAAGAACAAAAATGAAGGTGGAGTAGTTGAAAGACTTCTGTACCATGGGACAAGCCAGGAAAACCTCAACTCCATCAAAACCAAAGGGTTCAACAGGAGCTTTTCTGGGAAAAATGGTAGTGTCTATTTGTTTTAACTGTAGTTCATTTGTATTTTTTTTGCGGATGGAAGTAATGTGTGTGGTTGTGTAGGATGTTTGAAGAACTTGTGATAACTTTCTTGTGATAAAGTAAACATTTCTTCCATTTTGTCTTTCACAGCAACTCTCTATGGTCAAGGAACCTATTTTGCTGTAGATGCCAGCTACTCTGCCAGCCCCACGTACTCCAGACCTGATGCTAATGGTTTTCAGCTAATGTTTGTGGCCCGAGTCCTGACAGGAGTTTTCACTCTGGGCCGCAGCGACATGAGGATGCCTCCGCCTCGCAACATCCAGCAACCTCATGACCTCTACGACAGCTTGGTGGATAATATGAACAACCCCAACATGTTTGTTGTGTTCCACGATAACCAAGCGTACCCAGACTACCTCATCACCTTTCATTAAGCACATGTTTAAATAAATTAATCTCTGTTCTCCCTTATCTCACAAACACTAATGCCTGAAGAAAAAGTTCTGGACCCTAGGTAACTAGTTGGCGCACTTGTTTGGAAGAAAAATGAGCAAATACGTGGCGATGTGAGGAAGGAATAAAGTTTTTCTATTAACATTATGGCTTTCTGTTAAAAGATAGCACTGAGGAGAATTACAACCGGGATGCCACAGGGATCTTTCTCAGAGACGATAATGAGGTAGCGCTATTGTCTAGACCAGCGGTGTCAAACTCATTTTCATATTGGGCCGTATCGAAAATCAGAATGTTCTCAAAGGGCCGGTTGTTCCAGAACATATTGATAAAAACCATTGAATTGTTAAAATATTAATAAATAGATGTTTCAGCATTCAATAAGTGTGTCTTAAAAATGAAATTATTTTGATCATCTTTTCACACTGATCAGTTCAACCAGGACTTTGTGATTGTTTTTGTTTTTTTGCAATCAAAATTGTAGATTTTGTAGTGATAATATAGGAATATCTGTCAAGAATTTTTACGATATTTACGTTAATATATGATGCTAAATG
>CAEGAF010130819.1:0-19959 GCA_903067075.1 Micropoecilia bifurca
GAGCTGGAAGAAGTGGCTGGGGAGAGGGAAGTCTGGGCCTCCCTTCTGAAGCTGCTGCCCCCGCGACCCGACTCCGGATAAGCGGAAGAAAATGGATGGATGGATGGATAAACCTTTTTCTCTGTTGTGACGATGCCTCCAACAATCAGTGGCTCACTTATTGTTAGCTCACATCAGTAAATAAATTGAAACTAATACGTTTTACTACTTAAACTCAATAAATAAAAACTGAAAAGCTCAAAGCCCTAAAAAATAAAGAAAAAACTTTTACACTAAAGAAATATATATGAAGATAATTAGTTTTTAATTTTAATACTTCAAGTCTAAAAAATAACGTTAAAGTCAAATACATTTAATAACCTTTTAAAACTAAAACTTAAGAAATGAAAAAAGATTACATCTTAAAACCCAAAATTACATTTCTTAAGTGTATCTGCGTTTATAGATAGTTTGGAGAGTCTTTTTGATTTCAAATATCCAGGTTGTTGTGTGAGAGAGAAACAACAGAAATATTGTCTAATGAAAACCAATCTACATATATAATGTCCAGACAAGTAGTTTCCATCCATCAGATTGTTACCCAGCATGCTTGGCTTTTTCCCCCATTTAGTGCCACTCAGATCCTTCACTCAGGAACCAATCACGTTGATTCAGTGTCGGCAGCCAGACGTTGCTCTGCAGAGAATGAAGGAGGAAAAAAAAACCCCAGCAAGAAACAACGTTGCAGACAACAATGAAATAATGCATCAAATCTGAGATCAGGCATCAAATCCCAGCAGATTACAAAAAGTCTAAAGACCTGGAATTCTTCAGAGAGCAAGTTTTCATTTAATACTGTACAGCTGACAATTGTTTTATACAATGACCACGGGGCTGCCAAGAACTCCTCTACATGAAAAGAAGAGTAAAAATCAAATAAAAACATGTCGATGCTTTACTTTACAAGAAATGTACATACATCATGTCAAAAAAAAAACATCAAAAGCAGCTTGTCCTCCCATTTCATTTTTATAAAGTTGCTGTCCTCTCACGTGATACTTGCGGTAAAATCTTGCTGCAGATGCAAATAAATTTGCTGGAACCTCTAGTAAAGATATACAGAAGACCTTTAAATATGTAGATTTATTTTCATTTGCAAAGTGGAAATTCTGCAGAAATGTCTTCAAATTAAAGTTTGAATTCCTTGTAATGTTTTTCAAATTGGAAAAAAGAATCTCTTAAAATATGATCTTAGCAATTTTTAAAGTTAAACAGATTACAGTTGAAGCAATAACAAGACACCAGAACTCTCTAACCGTGGATGCTATACAGACAGCATGTTTGTTTTACCATCAGAAATGTAAACATGGTGTTTGTTAAACTCTGCAGGGGTTTTAACTGGAAATGTGAACCTTGACCAGATGTGTTTAACCTTTTATTTATTTTTTTTTTTTAGCAAAAACAACCCCAGGTGGTTCTGGTGTGCAGCTCAAGATGAATATCTGGGGAAAACAAAAAAAGACAAGCACTTTTGTAAGCACAGCAGAGGATCTGTGATGCTGCGGACATTTTTGTCTTCCACAGGCCTTGGAATGTTGTTAAGAGTCTAAAGCATCTTGAACTATTTGAACTGCAAGAATGTGAGATTTAAAGTTAGCGGTGTACAAGATATGGCAGGAAGAATCAGTGGCAGTTTTTGATATGGTCATTATGGGCCTTTTCCCAGGAGAGCATTAGAAAGAGGGCGGATGAACGAGTTATTAACCGTCAGTTGTGCATTGAATACGTTTTCTGATGTTTTTATGTAGGTGGAGTCATTCAGTGGTTCAGCAGGCAACCCTACTTGTCACTTTACATGGGTAACTATGCCTGACTGGGAAATCTGAAGAAATGATCTCTTTGCAAATAGCAACCATCTAATCTAGTCAAAAGTGCCTGCTAAACACTTCAGTTACAGATTACAAACTCATTCAAAAACATCAAAGATGTTTAAATGATTTGAAAGCGTGACTCGCGCATCACAATAAGATTTCTTGTTTAATCAGCTCTTAAAAGGTATAAAAGTTTAATAGCTGAAAAATCTTAAAACAGCTGGGTGTTTTGTACTTTTGTACAAAAAGTAGTTAGTGAACAAAAAAAAAATCATCAGGAGGAATAGAATCTTTAGAGTGTGAATGTTTTCTGGCATTCTTGTTAAAGGCTGTATTTTTTGCAACATTTTCTGCTGCGAGACTCTGCTACTGCAATAAGAGAACAATTCATTTTAAGGTTTTACATCTTTACCAGGAGTACCAACAAATTTGTCCACGTCTGAACCCATGTGCTTAAGTTATGGTCCAATTTTGACATCAATACAATCCTTGTGTAGTCTAGTTGGCAAGTAAACACGAACAGAATTGAGATATTTTCAAATAGACTTCTCATCTAATGTCATATCTTTGAATGGACAACCTAAAAATGGTACAATTTGGTCCCCCCCGGAAAATTAAGAGTAAAATCAGACCACACTCGTCTAAGTCAGGTAAGAAACACTCTGGAACTTGGAGCGGGTCGTTCAATATTCCTAAAGCTGTGAGTCACAGTGATTTCACTTGGCAGTAAATAAAACAAGGTCGAAAATTTGAATTTTTATGTGTAATTTTATTTTACCGCATTTTTAAATATTAAATTGAACCCTAGCTTGATATCGTAGAACAAAATATGAATTCCAGAGTGTTCCCAACATGCTTGCCTATTCCTACTTGTGGCCCAACAGTAATAATGAACAAGATTTTATCTATGGTCAAAAGTCTGCATAGCACACTGTACACAGTACGAGTCCAAGTCAGTAACTGGGCCATGCTAAAGATGATGTTCCTCTCCAAAGCTCCGGCTGGCGGCCAAAAGTTAGAGAACATTCTCAAAGAGATGCATCGATCGCATGATGTTTTCATCCTTGGGATTAGGAAAAAAAACGGGAGACAATATGATGAACAACAGTGAGTTTAAGCCAATAGCCATAAACAATCAGGCAGTGGGGGGAGGAGGGATCCAGCTTACATTTTGGCAACAGTCAATGAACTCGTCTATGGTTACCACGCCGTCTTTATTTTTATCCATCTTCTGTTAGAAAGGGAGGATAGAAAAGATGAACAAACACACCAAGGGGGATTTTTCAGAAACTATAAATACAGGAAAACAAAAAAGACACTTGCCTGGAAGAAAACTTCTACATGCTGACGAGGCGTCTCCTCTTTCAGGACGGGATATGTGCATTTACCCATCATGTCGTAGATGGCCTTCATGATGTCCAGCATTTCCTGTCACGTGCACACAAACAAAACCCTAAGACATTAAAGAAACAAACAAAAAACCAAAACAAAAACCTGGAAGTAAAATTGAAACTAACACAAATTACTAAAAAAAGAGGCTTTTGTGGTTTTCTAAAGCAAATAAAATTTGAGCATAGAGGTCGTCAAGGTTGCCTTGTGGTTTTACTTTCGTATGCAACTTCTGTCAAGCTATGTTTACAGCTGTGACTTATTTTTCCTCAGTGTCTGAGCCAAACGAGTGATAAATAATACATCAGACTTTACTTCCAGCCACCACATGCTCCATTAGCTTGAAGTAACTTTTTAGGGCTAAATGAATTGAGAGGACTTTATTTTACTTAACTTCCTGCTTCTTCCTGAGCAAATCTCCACAGAAATAGTCACATTATGAACATGCATTCAAGTTCAAGTGGTGATTCTTTCTTGTATGTTTATTGTTCTACTTATTGATGGCAGAGTTTGGTGTTCATGCAATTTAAAGCCCAAACATAGCTGCAAAGGAAAGGTTACAAAAAGCAGTGATGCGCCTTTTACATCCCCCTCTGTTAAACTGAAATAAACTCTCCACATTAAAAGTATCAACAGTGATGCTGCTGAAGTCGCCCAGTGTGAAGGAGACAGTGAATTATTCAGACACAGTTCAAGGATGGGAGACATTATATAAAATTGAAGCCAATCAACAAGCACTGAATCAACAGTCACACAGTTTAATTCATGCTCATTTAATCCCTGTGCGAATTATAGCAGCTGGCAGTAGCTTTTCATCCAGAAGCCAGATAAAGCAATCATCTGCCAGACACTTTGGTTTTTGTCCAAAAACTTCAAAACTAATGGCAATCCTCGGAGTGCTGGCTGTTAAAACTTAATTATTTCTTTAAAAGTTTTGTTTGTCTCTTGCAAAGCACTTTGAAATATACTGCTTGTGCAAAGTTGCAGACATAAATTTGAGAGTACTGACTTGTTAAATAATCAGGCTCTGCTACGGACTGAAGGGGCGTGAACATAAATACAACCCGGCAATCTAAGACACAGGATATTTCTCAGCGAGAACTACGGGTCAGTTTCTGGCTTCAAGACGCTTGTTTTCAGAACAACAGTAATGTATCGTGCCAATTTAATGACATAACAAATCTTGTCAAATCCTGTAAAACTGTGTGGAGTTTTACAGGTTGCTAAAGTGTTAACAATCAAACAATTTGATCTTGATTGGCTGATGTCAAGTCGAGTCCATTAGCACTCTAAAAACAACCAAAGCTAACAACAGTGGTTAAGAAATTAACAATATTTAGAGCAGAACAAAGAACAGAATCTATATGTAGATGAAAAAAGTCAACAAAGACCCTCCCAAACTTATGTTAGATATGCGTTTTCCTAAATGCTATTATACTGGCTGACGCATAATGAAAAAAACACAACAACAAAAAACTGAGACGAATTAGAAACATAAGGAATTAATATTAAAAAGTCAAAAGGTTGGAGCCACTGATTAAATCCCCAAGATTGTTTGAAACCAAGGATGTTTTGATAATTCGTTCCTGCGGTCTTCCTTTATTAAAAGAGATAATTATATCATAATGTACCTCTTTAGTGATGTATCCATCTTTATTGATGTCATAAAGGTTGAAAGCCCAAATGAGCTTTTCCTGCACTGTGCCTCGCAGCAGGATCGAAAGCCCCATCACAAAATCCTGGAACAGAAACAAGAGCTGCTTACACGTGTACAAAATATCACACCAGGAAAAAAAATAAAAATAAAAACAACAACACATATCTCAGACTTAAAATCCCATGAGGTAAACAAAACCAGCCTTCATGCCTCTGCGTTTCTGCCAGCGCACACAATCCACGTTGGTTATTAATTAGAGATGAATGATGAAACAGCAAAAGTGGAGGCGCTATAAATCAAAAATACCTCATTATTCAAATGATCAGAAAGCTTATGCTCTGTGTGAGACCCCACAGGGAATCACTGTGTTTCTGCAGAACTGACCGAGCAAAAAGCAGGAGGAGGGAGAGGAGGGGGGGCTTCAGTTTGGAGTGATGACAGCTCCTCTGTCCTAATAAGCAAATATCTGTCCCTCATAAATATTAATAAAATGCTGTCAGCATCTCAAGTAAACTTGGTTGGGCTGAATAAAAAATGATGGAAGAGACATTTTGGATTTGATTCTTTGGAGTAATACAGCTTTAGTGAACTGATGGACTTTATAATAAATGGTCAAACCCTACGATTAAGTCAAATATTATTTGAATTCCACCACTACTACTGAAATTAAACGCACCAAGCCAAACAATGATGCTGTCTATGAAATCAATTAGTAGTCTTGGAAACTCCTAATTGATTACTTATTCTGAAAACCCCCCCAAAACAAAACAAAAAAGAAAATCACATTTTGCCCCTTCATAAAAGCAAACATATACTTCAGATTAAGCTTTCTGGTAACAAACATTCAACATCTTTTTAAGAAAAGGTTGGATGTGTGGAAAAACACCTCATGCTTCCTGGATGGTGGAGGATCTGTGATGCTATTCGCCTGATTCTCTTCAGTAGAATCTACTTAGACTGATTTTTTTTTTAAAAGTAAGTAAGACATTTTAAATTAAAACACTTTTCCTCCACAAAACTCCATCCAAACATGTCAGGGCATGTAAAGCAATGGCTCTTCAACAGGTGATTTTTATGGGGGAAACTTTTAGCCTAGTAGTTTGGTTTTCACCTAGTAAATTGAGCAGCCCATAAAATCTACCAATATAAGGAGGAGTAGAAGTGCCACAATCCATAAAATACATAATTTATGAATGAATATTTACATATTAAATAGTTCAGTTTGACAGTAATAAATGTTAAATAAGTGGAAAAAACATTTATATTTATATAAATGTTAATACTTTATTAAAAACACAAATAATTAAAAGTGAAATTAATTGACTAGAACTTGAATTCATTTGAAGTTTCGAAGGACGTACATTTAATTCAAAGTCAGTATAAATAATTCTGATTTAACTTTCCACAGTCCATCATTAAGCAATTTTAATTACGATGTTGCTAATCTCATAAACCCCAACAAAAGAGCAACAGTGACTGACAGGTCAGGCATGGAAGATTAAATAAATGTATGATATGAAGCAACACGAAGGTACAAAGTTAAGAATTGTTTTTGTTATTAGCCGTGTGGGCAGTTGCCCAGGGCGGCGTTAGAAGGGGGAGTTGCACCACATACAAAACATAACTTGTCTTAGCTGCAAACTTTCCACTGCTTTCATGAATGTGCCGTCAACACACAGTTGGCGCTCGTGTTGAGAAAATGCCTTCAGTTTGCTACTAAGAAATAGGGAGATCAGGCATCTACTGTGGAGATGCTGTCAATCACACTCTGCACACATGGGGTGAGGCTCAAGATATCTTATATATCTTTTTTTATTTTTTTCTTTCTCACCTGTCTGGTTTGGTTTGCCCATAACCATCTGTAATTTTATTTTTAAAAACTATGTTTTTTTATGTACTGTATTTGTACCCTGGGACCATTTCTGTGAGTTTATGTGATGCAGCCAAAACCAGAAAGAAATTCAGCAACAATAGAGAAATTCATTAGGTCTGAAATTAATTTCACAAGTCAAACAAAAAAGTCTCGCATACAAGGCTACAGACTCGTGGTGCAAAAAAAAGGGCATTCAAGGTATGGTGACATTTGCTTTTGTAATATTAACTCGTGTTACTAGGTTTAAAGGCCAAGTTGCGGTTATTTTGCAATTTTTTTGTGAAACTGTAGAATCTGTAGGTTTTATGATAGAGGTTGATGCTGGGAGAGAAAGACAGAGAGAGACAGAGAGAGACAGACAGAGAGCGAGAGAGAGAGAGAGAGAGAGAGAGAGAGAGGGGGTAACCCAGGGTAATGTTCCTGCAAGAACTGTCACTAGGATGGATGTAGAAAATGAATGGTCACAATAGAAACCCAGAGTAATGTCCTGTTGGTAGATGGGAGCTGCAAAAACTCTGAACAGGGGGAAAAGAAGTGTGGCAGTGGTGATTAAAAACATTTCAGAATATTACGAGTCTATGATACTAGAGTCCAAGTTGATATTTTTACTACTTTTTTTTTGGTCACTTCTACCAGGGATGCTAATTAATATAGAAGTAAGGGATTTTTTTTACTGTGAGGATGTTGCCCTAACTAGTTCTTATTTTTTGTTACACTGCGTTATTCTTTCCGGCACCTTGCTCACCTCAAAGCTCACAGAGCCATTGTGATCCGTGTCAAACGCGTTGAACAGGAAATGTGCGTACGTCGAAGCATCTACAAAGAGGGACAAAAGTACACAGAATCAAAAATCATTCGTTACCAATTACAGCCCATCTGGCATCAAAAGCAGCACCGTCTGATAACAAGAAAATAGTTCAAAGCCTTATTATTACTTTCTCTGGTAGTTATCTGTGCAGCTCCAAAAAAACAGAAGCAGCTAATGTAGAGAGAAGAAGAAAACACAGATATCTTGGAGCTGAGAGTTTTCTCCTGGTTTCCTGTGTGGGGGAGCTCATGTGTTTACTGCTCTGTCTGTCTGAGTGCATGAATCAAAGCCTTCCTCTATTTTTCTTTGAGTTGGGAGCAATAATGATGAAAGCTAAAGGCTGCACACGTAAAATATAATCTCCATTTTTTTTAATCATTTGCTTTGGTTAGAATTTAAGTACACTGGACTTGATGAGACAAATGGAAATGGAAACGGGGCGTAGAAACGTCCTACTCCGTACCTCCTTGTGGAAAAAACTGTGCGTAGATATCTTTAAAGGTTTCTTCATTGACGACGCCGCTTGGACACTCCTGAAAGACAGGGTGAGTTAAAGATCATTTCCCAATCGTAAAGACTCTTCTAGTTTGAAACTTTGCCTAAACATGCCAATTCCAAACACATTCGCACTGAATTAAACAACCTCCTCTCATCGGGAAAGTTTGGACTATTTTTTTCCTCTCTTTTCTTCTTTCTGTGACTCTTAGTGCAGGCCATAATCCCAACCCAAGACGGGTGGCATTCAACTGCACACCCTCCACACCTCAGAAGAGATTTTATCTAGAGCCTTTTGAAGCCACCCACCTTTGCTGGTGGCATTCAACGAAAAGACATTTATGTAACGCCTTCAAGAAAGACACTTTTGTGCCATTTTAGAGAACCAAAGATATCGCAGATGACCTTGATCAGAAGCAGAGCGCTGATGAAGAAAGTTTGTTTTTGCTTGGCTCTCTTGCTGCAAATCTGCAGCACACTGAATATTTAAGGTGGAAGGAACTGAAACGGAGAGAACAAGGTCAACGCTCTGAATATACTTGAGATTTTTCAGAGTAGAAGCCATTTTGTTTTATTTTTATTTTTTGCATGCAGAAATAACCAAAACGGAGGCCGTAGCTGTAAACTAAACAGATCGTTGATGGAAGAGTTGCTGCCAGGTGATTGGCTGATGCAGCTGTCATTAAAAAACTGTACAGATATACTTAAAAAGGTAGTAAGCAATTATACACCACAACATCTGGATGTAGGTTGACAATTTGTTGGTAGACAATTTTGTGAATTAAAACAAGTCCCAATAGCTCTGAAGGAAAATCAACCAACACAAATGATTTTTAATCATGATCTAGTTCTCCAAAGCAAATAAAACATTGGATTTTAGTAAAAACACCACATTTGATTGGTGCCTAGTTTGGATTCAGCTACTTGGCTGAAAGGTTCAGTACAAGCTGGAAAATGTGAAACTATTCTCACTAGAAGGTAAGTCTAATTCCTTTCTCACAGTAGCAAATAATTGTGTTCATATTTCACTTAGAGAACCCTGAGCCACAACGGTGCGACTGTCGAGATTAAAAGGAGAAAAATGCTGCTGCTCTGTTCAGTTTGCTAAACATTAGATTCAACAAACAAGTCAGAAAGCCGTCAGGAAAACATTGTTCTGTGAACAACTGAGACCAAAATAGAAAGCTTTAAGGAATCCTAAAGTTTGGAAGAAGATTAGACTGCATTCCAGCAAACACAGGGACATCTGTCTGTAAGTTAAATGTCACAAAGGAACCAGGAAGGAAGGCAAAAACCTGCCTCTGCTAACAAGGAGAATGAAGTTAATATTTTAGACTGACAAAATAAAAAAGAGAAACAAAGAAGATGCAGTCGATTGTCTGAAAACCTGAAGTGATAAGAAGCCAGACCTTCTCGTCACTTTTAAAAGCTGATAAAAAGGTCTGGCTGCTGGAAAGAACAATATAAATCAAAGACGACAGATGACTCAACACTTCTGAGATTTTCCAACTATAAAGCAACGTTGCTGTAGCTGAAACGAGTGTAAAAAATAGAAGAAAATCTTTCAGTACAGGCAATTTTTGAAAAAAACAAACAAAAAAACAATCTTGGTATTAATTATCAGCTATGGTCATCAAATTTTAGGGAAAAAGATGAAGAAATGAAGAAAGTAAAGATAAAACATTATAGTTCTGCTTTAAACAAGTGTTTTGTGCTTGGAATCTCAGAGAATAAGAGGAAGTTCTCTGCACAATTCCTCTGAGACTCTTTTGTGTCTAACCCACACCTAACCCACTTTTAGAGAGAGGATTTTTGTTTAGTAAGACAGAAGTCAGGGAAACAAGGGAAAAACAAGTCAGCCATAATATTTTCCATCAGACAGCAAAACTGAGCCATCCATTTTCAATGAAGTCCCTATATTTGCTTTTGTTTCAGACTTGGAACATAAAAAAAACCCTTTATTATAAACAGAGTAAAATCAAAATGCAGTTTTCAAATGATGTTTTCATATACTGGGGTAAAAAAAAGACACGGGTACCACAATTTTTAGAATACATTTCACTAGCCAGCCTAAAGACTGATTACTGCAGAGCATGTAGAATGATGACAGCCTTTAAACAGAACGTCTCTGACAGCTGGAAATGGGATAAAAACTCAAAAAGCAAATGAGGAACATAGTTACCAACATCCATCAGTGTGAAAAGTGTTTCAAATGCATTTCCAATAGCATCGAAATTCAAGTGGACGAGAGTGGGCGCCATTGTCAACATGATAGAGAAAATATGAAACAATGGCTGGATTTTCCATGAGACTATAAATACTTCATGAGTCCCTCAACAACTCATCCAGGAGGTCCCAAAGAACTACAGGCCTCATTAACAGTGAATCAGTTCATCTCACTGTTCACGATTCAAACAAAACAACAATAAAAAACAACACCGACATGGCAAAAACTGTATTTAACCACAGCTGATGATAGAGAACACAAAGGTGTGGCTCACATTTGCAAAAAAAGAAATATATATCCAACTGATCTTCAAGACTTTTAGGATATTATTCTGTGGACTGAACAGACAAAAGTTGAATTTTCTGGAAAGTGTGTGTCTCATTCCAACAGGTGTTAAAAAAAAGCCTGTTAACAATCCTAAAGGAGAATATATTACATCCGGTTTGTGATCTACTTGGGTTTAATTTACTTAGGTCATGCAGCAGGACAAGAGTTATCAGAAAGTTCACCTCTAAATTGTTTAAAACACAGTGAAGGTTTTGTATTGGCCTCCAAGTAGCAGTTTCTGTTTAAAAACATCTAATATGACTGAACTAAAATCGTCCACAGTGATATAAAAAGTTGATAAATGCTTTATAACACCTGGGCAAGTTGATGGCAGAAGGGTGAATAGGCTGCTTTAACATTACCCCGGTTAGTTTGAATTACTTTATTTCTCTCAGTAACTGAAATCATATCCTTTTTAATATTAACTCAGGTTATCATTGAGGTTAAAGTTCAATTTATGACATTAAACACTTAGGAGTGATTTAAAAACTCAGTAAAGAAGAAGGAAATTGCCACATAAGAATTCCTCCTTAATCTGATTCAGTCAGAAATTACGTTACTAAACTTTAAAACTAAAGGCTTGGATCTGGACAGTTCAGAACTTACATTTTATTTATTTATTTTGAACATGACACAAGTATGAAATCGCACACATGAACAAGGACACATTTTTGTACTACAACAAAATATGTGCAAGGAACTTATGAACTCGTATGCCATAAACTCATACAATATTTTCAGATGGACCCTCATTATTAAATCTAATAATAATAATAAAAAGACTTTGCCTTTCAATTTTAACATCATTAGAATAACTTGAGGATATCGAGGATAAAAAAACTGAGAGTATCTCATATTTTGTTCAGATTTTGTTGGCCAAACGTGAATGAATATTCATAGAGATGATGGGATGTTTACCCGCACAGTTTAACCTCAATTCCACAAGCACTTTAGATTACAGCCTAACACACCATTAGCACGCTAATGTATCTCTTGCTCTGGGTCTGCTGCTTCCTCTGAAATGTGTGGCTCTTTGTGACAGACATTTTGGGAACCTGAAGGTCAGCAATCAGAGTGATGTTTTACCGAGCAACACCGATGACATAATTCATCAGCGGTTACATTTTGTATTTTTATTCTCGCGACGACAATCGTCGGAGAGGTAATTTATCAACCGAGTGCTGCCCGCTGGTCATCGAGTTATGATTCAGAGCTCTTGCAATTCAATTTGAGGTTAACGGTAATAGCTACATCATCACGACTGGCCACATCGGGATAGCAATGTTCTCATGGGCTTGTTTTGAATGCTTTTTTTTTTAAATTTTGCAATCATAAATGTAACCATAAACCAAGAACGAACAAGAAATGACGCTGTAATTCATTTAGTTTGCTCATATCTCATTGAGATTGTCAGCGATTTCGAGGGACTCAAAAAAATGTATCTGCATTAGTTTGGCGCGCTTGACTTCCGCGATGAGCAAATCACAAACACAATCTCTGAAAGACGAAACAGACCAGGCGTGACATCTGGGAGCGAAATCACGCTGAGAACAGAGACATCAGGAACAAAACGACACAAATTGAGAGCTCTTAGTCGAGTGCTTTGAACCGGTGACCTCAGGTGATCTCCAGGTGTAGAGGTCAGAATCAGAGGGCTTGTTTTGTTCCCCGTTAGACTCATTTCTGAAGCTCCCGAGCGGCCGCTTCATAAAGTTACCTGCCAAAATAAACGACCTCCGTCTGCCACCTGCGTCGGAGCCATTCGATTTGCCTTCAAGTCTCTGGACAACAAGGACAAAGGGGCCAAACTTCTCATCATGGGAAACCAGCCAGCTTCTATTAGTCTGCTGCCCTTAAAAGCTCTCCTTCACTCTGCCAATGACACCAGAACAAGACAAAGTGGGGCTGTTTGTCTCCAGGGGCTCGACGAGGGAGAGGGATGAAAAACATTCAGCAGCAGTAATCCGAGCGCCGTCGCCATTTGCTTCTTTACAAATTAGACTTTTGCTCCAGCATAATGTAATTATACAAGAGGAATAAACGATGCATAAACAGCATCAAAGAATATTTGTGCAAACTATGAAGTTTAAGTGGGAAAGAAAAGCCTGAGAGAGACCGATAATGCCAAGTTTACCATCCTTTGGAGGAAAGCATCAGTAGATTGGCTTCATCACTGTTGCTCTTAAAGGTATATGCACCAGCTATGCAGAGTGCTAGAGCAGCTTCGAGGCAGGTTGAGTAATTTCTTTTTAATACTATGAAATATCTTTTTTCATATTTTCTCTCTTTACGTAAGCTGGGCTAAAGCTCTATATTCACATCTGACAAATATTTAGAATCACTGACATGATTTAGTGCGATGGTGTCAAACTCCAGTCCTCAAGATACTTTTAGTCCTCTACAGCTTCTAGATGTGTCCCTGGTCCATCACACCTGAATCAGATGGCTGAATTATCTCCTCGGCATACAGTCAAGTTCTCCAGAGTCTTGCTAACAACCTAATTATTTGATTCAAGTGTGTTCAAGCAAACGGACATCTAAAGAAAAAAATCGCAGGACAACGGCCCTCGAGGACTGGAGTTTGACACCTGTGATATGACGGAAGAGACGAAAGTAAATCACAGAATCCAAGTTGCTTGAGATGAAAGTCTCCACATGACCTGCTGATGTTGGTTCACTGTGTTTTATAAAGTTAGAAATCAATGGAAGCTTAGAGATTTTACGGTTCTCTGATGACAAACTTTAAGAAGATGCTAAATTCAACTTCACACTGCCAGAAGTAACCGCACCTGGTTTATTGACCATCTTATTGATGTACTAGAGCGGTTACTAGAGGTTAACCCTCACTTAACCTGAACCCAATAGATTATCTATGGAGTATTGGCAAGAGGGAGATGAAAGACGCCAGAGCAAGTAACTCAGATAAACAGTTTTAAAGAAACCTGGAATTGCAGAGCACTTCAGAAGAACAACAGGCTGATCTGTTCGTTTAAATAAAAGCCAAGAGTGAATGTATGCGGTGCTGTACATGGGCATACTGTTCAATACGCTGGCATTTCAAATCTAATTGGAGCCATAGACCCAAAAAGTTGTAAAGTTGCCCTTTTTCAATAAATTTTTTTAACGTCTGTCTATTAATCTGCTGGCTCTCTGTCAGAAACTAAAGTGATCAATAGAAATACTGTATGCCATGACAAATGAAGAGCAATGATAAAAGTAAAGTTATTTAAAAATAGATCAATGATAAAATCTCCTAACTAATGGGATAGGGAATAGTCCTTCCTATACTTACCCAGACTTAGGAAATGATCAAAAGTAATTCCAAAGTGTTTCAAAGACTGCAGAGATCCTGAAACTCTAAACTGGATTGATAATAAGTAATCTGAACTAATTTTCCAAAATACAGTTAATAATAGAAAGAAACTTTAAAATCCTCAGGTAAGCGCACAATTTGGCTTTTATAACAATTGGTGCAAAATGAAAAGAAAGTAGCAAAGAAAATACGGTATGTTAGTTTAGGGGACTTGAGAGGAAATCCTCCAGTCAACCTCTGCGGTGGAGCTTGTGAAAGAATAAATCAATAAAAAAAAAATCAAAGACAGGCAAATGTCTTAAATATGTTGGAGAGAGGGGAGATGAAAGACACACTGTACATAATATATATAACGTAGCTCCACAGTGGGTGCAACACTTACATTCTTGAAGCCGCGGTAGAGGATCTGGAGCTCCTTCCGGGAGAAGCGTGTCTGAGCCTCGAGCTGCTCCAGGCCCTCGGGCCGATGACGGACTGCAGACAGCTCCAGCTCATCTTCAACGCTGTCTGAAAGGGAGAAGGAGCCAACGGTCAAACTAGACCAAACCCTCACTGGAATAAATCTGCAACCAGGAATGCAAACACACAACGCTCTGCAAAAATTATTAATGACCTAAAAGGTTTTTTATTTTAACAACAACACAATCCAGTGTTTTCCATAGACCAGCAAAAGGTGATGCGTACATATGAATTGAAAGGAAAATGAAATGCGTACATTTGTATTCGACCCCCACCTTCCACCCCAATCTGATGCGCACAAATAAAATTTAAGCTCAACCTATAAGTCACCTACTTTGTTAACAGAGTTCAAGTGTTTAATATAATCTCTGTCTGAATCCAGCTGTTCTGTGAAGGCCTCTGGATTCAGAGATTAAGAGAACATCGGTAAACAAAATATCATGACGATCAAGGGTCTGAATATATTTGTGATTAATTTTAAAGCTCATATGGGATATGAAAGGCCTATAAAATCCAGTTTGGTTATATTAGAAATAGAAACATTTTAACTCTATAAAAATATAAATGAAGCATAGAGGTGGCAGTATCATGCTGTGGGGATTATTTTCCTTAATAGACTAGGGAAGTTGGTCAGAGCTGATGGGGAGATGAATACAGGTCAATCATCAAGAAAATCTTTAATAGGCTGTTAGAGGCGTTAAGATGACCTAGTCAAAGTACAGATCTAAAGCAAAGTTACAATCTGATTGAACTTGATTTTGCTAAAATAAAACAGTATAAAAAGAATTGTAGATGTTAGAAACTCCAAAATATCTGTAACAACTGTTGTCGCAACATTTGATGACTAGGAACAATTTAAAATGTTTGATTTAAACAAACATTTTCATCCCATTACAAGAATGTGAAGAAGGTTCTAGAGGTACTAAAACCAACACAATTCAAGGCACTGTAACTTTTCAAAACTACAATATTGAGGATAAACATTCAGCCACAAAATGCTACACATCTGATAAAACAGCTTCTGGTGGACAGTTGTACCTTATTATACCAGGTTTCTCTTCTAGGCTTGAAATAAAAAAACACACACAAAACACTCCTTTCTTCTCTAAAACAAATATGGTATCAGAAGTAATTAGTGTAGTTGAGACCCCCGAACACAAGTCAGCGTGGCAGAGAGCCTCTGGATGAGAGTGCACAGTAATAAACCCTGAGGAATGCTTTAATGGGCTTATTATGATGGCAGACGCTGTCTGGGCACTGTCACTGCGCTGCAGCGTCCTCGCAGCGCTGCGCTCCACTCTCATACACCTGAAGTGTGACATCCTGTCTAAGTGCCTCATTAGCATCAAAGAGTTTTGCTGCACCCAACAATAAAAGGCCAAATATTCCAGCAGACCACATTTCACCTGTTGCTGTGGAGCAAACGAGGTGCTGTCACAGGTGATGTTTTCCCTAAACCTGGTCAAGCTGAAAAGGAAAAAAAAAAAAAAAAAAACAGGTAGCACGACATTTTGAACATTCAAGCGTTATTTTTTTTATGTTTGGAAATAAATCTGCAAACATTTCTCAGTGAATTGGTGAAAGGCAGATAACCAAAGCCTGAAGGCCACATGGAGAAAGACAAAAAAACCCCTATAAAAATCATCAGAGAGGAAAAGCCACTTGCTTTGATTGCAGGAGGATGGCTTTTTGTCTGTGGAGCATGGAAAGAGCCTCATGAGTCGAGCTCTCACCCCTCGCTTGTGGACAATCTGAGGGGAACCTGGGAAATACAGCATCATCTCTCGTGGTTACCCAGGCAACAGCCTCAGGTACATTTTGCTACAGGAAGCTGGGCATGCAGGAGATGCAAGGTGCATTAATGCTCAAGGAGACAAAACTGGCCTGTCTGGTTTTTCAGGACAACACCACAAGTATTGTGCACAGTATTAAGGTTACAGCTGGTGCCCTAAAGACAGGGCAGAAGACCAGCACTGACCAATAGCTGGTTTTAAATAAAACTGGTGACTGGCGGGTTTGTAAGACTTACTACAGCTAAGCTGCAAATTGAAGCTAGCAAGAGAGAGAGAGAGATTGTATTGGCTGCTGCAGCTTACTGACAGTGTGCACCAGATGTGACAAAAAGATCAACTTGTGTTTTGTTATTCCACAAAATATTTTCCTAAATGTCTCCAACATGTTTTTGGTCAAACTGAGTCTATAGATTTTTTTTTCATTTATGGATAAGAGCTCTGTGGTTCTCTGGAGTCTCAAAGTTTTAGAAATGGCTTTTTTTCTCTCCCTTTACAATATGAGCAATATAAAATGTTCCTCATCTGTTTTTGAACTTGTTTAGATTGGTGCTTGAAGTGAATTTTGAGATCTTTTAGCCTACTTCACTTTGTCATGATGTCTTGATTGAGGTTTTGCTGTCACTGGGTTACATACTGTAATTCAAACTCAAGGATCAAGGTGCAGAAGTTGTTCACATCTGGCCATTAGACCCACGGGATTAGTACATAAATAGTTAAAATACATAGCATCCAAGTGTTCAAACTGAAATCGTACACCTCTCACGCTCGGCACCACGTTGTCAGTCTCTGTTTAAAAGTTAACACCACCTTTTCCCCTCCTACTCTGAGCCATTCTTAAAGATTTAGTGCGACTCTAATGGCACCTGTGGATGCTCAGATAAGGCCTCCGGCACTTCAAACTGTTTCTCAATCATTTGATGATTGGTGAAGACAAGGGCGAAGGGCGCAGCGCGTCTGTGGCTAGTCAACACGACGCCAGGAGCGCTGATAAACCTCTGCAAACCTGAGCTATAAAGAGGTGTCGCAGAAACAATTACCTCACAGAGTAGAGGCAGTGAAAATTGTCTCGTAAATCTGCAGTCTGGCCTGGCGACATTGTGGGGGTTTCAGGGAAAAGGGGAAAACATGTCAGGAGAAAAATGACACATGGAAAGGTGAAATAAATCAATCCAGGCTTCATATGATTCCTTTGTCATTATGCTTAGTCGATTTGTAAAACTGCAAAGGCTACTTTGGCTGACTATAATATAAACTTGACCAGACTGGCTTCTCATTCCAACACAGCTAGACTTTGCAGGTTCTGCTCAGTGTGTCAGCGGAGCAGAAGCAGAATCGGGACTGGCACTGTTAAAAAACAGACTTCTCCACCTTGAAGGATAGTCATTTTACTTCAGCTGAAGGTTGCTTCACAGCACAGTAAATAATAGCACAACAACGCCAAAGCTTAGTGGATGAAACTCATAGGTTCCCGTTACCTAGTCGCCAGCTTTCCTTCCCAACCTGATTGGAGAGGACACGTCTCAGTGCCTTCACCGAGACTGAACTGGACAGATGTACATTTTATAACAGAGACATATTAGTCTTGACAGCTGGCTGGCTGTATTCAGGAGCATTAGGCTACTACAAAGGGACATCTGTTTAAATTTAGAGCTCAAGGACAATGTGGCAGGGTTGGAGATCAGGAGTGTCTGCAAAACAATGAGGCTAGAAGAAAAATGTTGCATAGAAAGTTGCTCCTAAAAAACATTAAAGTCATGGCGGTTGATAAAAAGCCAAACCAATACCAGGGACACTGTGTTTTATGAACTGGTCCTGACAGAATCCCCAAAAACCCAGCCCTTTTCAAAACATCGTACTGACAGGTTGTTCAAAACTACAACACTCTTCAGTGCATAAGTTTCTATGGAGAGAGGATGATTCAAAGTTAGCCCTTTTTATTGTCACAAGTTTGACATCTGCAGTTGAAGAGAATAAGTGGTAGAGCTGGAGTCTTCAACACCGAGTTTGTACCCAGGAGATGCTTTTGAGAGACAGGAAGAGCCCAAATCTCCTAAATTTATCACTCCGGTCTTACATGTCTTGTCACTTTTTAAGTAAATGTCTGACTTCACAATCCGTTTCTGCTTTAGTGGCCTTTATTAAATAGCAAACTTGCATGGAGCGGGGAGGAACAAAGAAGGGAAACAAAGTCTTACAGCCTCTCCACATTGGGGAATGTGGCCTCCGAAATGAGCATATGTTTATTTTTGGATGTGTGCTCATTTCTGACTTTACATAATTTCCAACTTTATTCTGGGAAATTACATGAAATTAATCTCAAAACTTCTCAGTTTTTAGCAGGATTTTTTTTTTTTACCGTTTTTCTTCTTATATCTACTTCTATCTTGTCATCCATTGGTAAGCGAGTTAAAATATCATAAAGCTAATGAACATCACGTAATTACAAATAAAGCCTTTACTTGCCTTTGAATTCAACTTTACGCCAACATAACAATGAATTGAGAATTTGACAAATTGTGGATCAGCACAAAATCTTAGACCAAGTAATCTCTGGTTCAAAGATTTATTTTGTTATAAAATGAGAAATCTTAAACTGAACAAGAAATTGAGGAGAAGTCATTTGAAAAACACAACATTTAGATAAATCTGCATTTCCTAAAATCCTTATGAGCAGGTTACAGCATTACAACAGTCAGAAGTTGGAGTAGACCTTAGAAAAAAATTGACCGGTGTGTCTCTAGTAAGGACTGATGGGTGGAGAGAAATAAAGCCAAACTTCAGTCACTCAGGAGCTGATAAAGGGAATCGTGAGGGCAGACAAACTGTACTGGTCGTCTAAAGTTGGTCTGTTTCACTGTGAAGCATCTGACAAAGTGTGCGCGCTAATGTATAATCGTTGTACCCTGATACTCTTTCCAATTGAATGCAAAATGGCACAGAAAGGTGTTGTTGTCCTGAAGAATCTGTGTTAAGGGTGAGCAGATTTTGCAAACTCTAAACATATTTTAATTATTTAGTTGTGAACCGCAAACAAACATCATCATGCTGTACTTTTGCCTTCCCTGAAAGTTTCCCTGAAACAAAAAATGATCGTTGGACCTTTTTGAGTGGCGGCTCTTTAATTGGACGCTTTAACAGAATATGCAGCTCATCGAATTTATAATTCACAGCCACCTCTAAGCAACAACGCTGCCCCAGCCGTTTTGCCATGCAGCGCTGTGAGAGAATGAGGCCCACGAGGGTCTTAAACAAAGAAAAATCTCTCCGCAAAATGTAATTACCATGGGACACAGTGTAACTAGCTTTCTGGTCTATAGCCATAAAGCAGTCTGCCATCCGGCGTCGTCTTCTCCACCGAGCCAACAGAACTGCCTTAAAACCTGAAAAAATTGGCATTAAAAACTTTTCCCCGCATCCCGGCTGAGTTACTCTTTAGAGCTTCATAAATCAGCTCTCAAAGGTAAGGTCGAGCTGGAGGGTAAAACCTTACAAGCCTTAAATCAATGTCACAAACCCTCCCTAAAAGGAGTGGCTTTTAAATAATACATACATTTACATCAAGCACAAACTGGAATTATTCAAAAATCCCCTTAAAAATCAATAAATCTCGGATCGGTTCTTGCGTCGACGTCCACGTCTTGATGAACGATGCTGCTGAGCTTGTAGCTTTGGCTTGAGATTTAAACCTCTCTTTTTTTCTTGCATGTATTAATACTGTGCGCAGCAGAAAAAGGATGCATGAGCTCAGTAAGTACAATGGCCTCGGTT